>CAUYPK010020954.1:0-157449 GCA_963574355.1 Loris lydekkerianus | reverse complement strand
TGTTTAGCCCATCCACATTCCCTCCATGGTGGTTATCAATGTTAGGCTCCTACCATCCTACAAAGACTAGGAAGTTGGAGAAGTATGAATCCTATGTATTCAATTTTGATATGAAGATAATTAATGACAATTAATGACATGATGGGGAATGGGGTAAAGGGAGAACAGACAGAGAAGGAGGGAAGGGCTGAGGGAAAGGAAAAGAATAAAAAAAAAAAAAGAACAAGCAAAGAAAAGAAAATAGTGACCAATTTTCACATAAATTGGTTTTAATTTTGACCAAAGTACATTACTTAAACATTAATTTTTAAGTCAACTTGTTAATATGTTGTTTAGGATATTGTATCCTCATTTATAAGTAACATATGTTTGTAATTTCTCCTTTATAATAATATATTCTCTCCAATTTTAATATCAAGTGTACCCAGATCAAGTAGAATGATTTTGAAGTATTTCTTCTTTTTCTATTGTCTAAAAGATTTAGCATGATCTGTTTTTTGAAATTATCTTTTACTTTTATTTATAAATATTAGTTGTCTATTTTTTGATACTTAAAAAAAAAATAAGAAGTTAACTGATGACTCCATACTGAATCTCAGAGTCAAAGCATTCTACAATAGACATACTTTTATTTGACAATGCGAATGTTACTTTCTTTGCATTATTATTATTAGTATTATTGCTTAATATTTCGATGTAGCAATTGTCTGATTCCTTTTCTGAATGTATTTTTATTTGTTAGTTCTTTACGAGGTTTTTGTTTCTAGTCCTTAAATATTGCTATTGCTATTAAAAACAACAACAACAAAGACTGGGAAGTTGGACCTTTTTTTTTTTTTTTTTTTTTTTGATAATTGATTTTCAAAATGATGGCTCCCAATCTTTGAGAAAGATATCCTTAAGATTGTAAAAAGACTAGGAAAGATTTTCAAATCAAAGAGAAGGAAGGTCAGTGGTCTAGAATCAAAAAGAAATATTTCTAGAGTTGTGTCAAGTTGAAGGGAGTATTAAGAACATCTTGGTCAGATAGCAAACGAGAAGCAGCTTTTCAGTACAGGGAAACTGGCAGCAAGCTTCCCGAGGGAAACACTTAGCTGTCAGACCTGAGACAAATCAATCCGTCTCTCTGTGCACCAAACTCCTGAGGTGCATAATGAGAACAATAACAGAATTAAGAATTAAATTAGTTAATACTTACAACGAATATACAGCACATAATAAGTACAGTGAAAGCAATGATTAAATAGAAATTATTTCATTTCATCCTTACAACAATCCCTATGAGAGGTACCTCTACTCCCATTTTACTGACAAGGGAAATGAGGTTTGGAGGACTAAAATTGACCTATAGATCCAGCCCATATTAAAACATAGGAAGTTTGAACCTGAAATTATTCCTTACACTGGGGTGATACAATATGTAGTAAAGATATGGGTAATAATTTTGATGAAAATTCCTGTGAAGGAGCTTCTAAGTACAAATACAAAGGCAAAACTGCCCAGCCTGGCATGGCAGCCTGAGCACATGGTGAACGCTACATAAATGGAAACTTTCAAGAAAAATCTTCATAACTAGGGTGTGTCTTTAAAAATGAAACATGTATTTTGATTAAGTTGTATTCAAAATTAAAAAATATCTTTTTTTTTTAAAGACAGTCTCACTTTGTCACCCTTGGTAGAGTGCTGTAGCATCGCAGCTCACAGCAACCTCCAGCTCTTGGGCTTAGGTGATTCTCTTGCCTTCGCCTCTGGAGAAGCTGGGACTACAGGCACCTGCCACAATGCCAGGCTATTTTTTTTATTGTTGCAGTTTGGCCTGGGCCGGGTTTGAACCTGCCACCCTAGGTATATGGGGCCAGCGTCCTACTCACTGAGCCACAGGCGTTGTCCAAATTTAGAAAATATTTTACAGTATTATGAAATCAGAATGAAAGTACAAAAGAGCATGTGCATTTCTTAGAGAAAATTGTTGTTATTAGGAATTTATTGTTTTCTATACTTGTGAGAATAGGAAAAAATACTTAATAGCCATTTAAGTGTCTGCAGTTGTTCTAAACCCTGAGCATGTTTCCCCATGTATTGGTTAAGTCCAGTTTGTTCTGAACACCATAAAAATGCGGACATGGTAGAAGCTTATTTCAAATATGGAAGTTATTAAAAAGAGGTTTAAAAAAATGAGTCTTTGCAAAAACCAAAAAGAATAGATGGAAATAAATTTAGGTGCAATAAATTATATAAAATTTTTAACGCTGATTTTGAAATTAAATTACACAATATTTCTGTTAAAATCATATAAGTGCATCATAAAAACACATACTAAAAATATTGTATGAAAAGGGAAATTAAATTTGACTGCTTAAGAAAATTCAAATGGTTCTGATTTATTCATAGAGAAGTAGAAATCATATTTTTCTTATGAAATTAGTTATATTCTATCTGGTTTTAATTTCAGTTATAAGAAAAGTTCATTTATTTTTTAACCAAGGGAAATAAAGGACAGCAGAGACCAGTTGTTCTCAATTAGGTAGGGGTATATGGGCAGGGAGAAAATAAAAAGGGAAGCAATTAGCATAATAAATGGGTGCATGACCCCATTAATTAGGCTGTAGGGGGCATTCAACCCTTGAGGAATTCTATCTCACCTTTTTCTTGGTCATTATCTTCTTATAAACAGTTTCTAGAAACTTTTTTTCTATTACGAAGTCCTCTCTCTTTGATGTCAGGAATGGCATTAGCCTCATGGGGTAAAAACTTGCTCCTGGTTAATGGGGCCATTGAGGACATAAATCTGAGCTCAAGTCAGCTAATAGCCTAGATGAGAGTCCTGTCAAGGTGGGCAAGACAGCCAAGGTTAGTTGAAGAGAATAGACACTGATGGATTATTGCTAATTACTAAAACATATGAACTACTATTCAGAAAAGACTATCAAGCCATGTTTACTTCAAAAATTACCTCAATGATTTAATCTATAAAATGGGAAGACCCACTTTTACCAGAAAAAATAGTGTTAGAAATTTTTAAATTGTGAAGATACTATATGACTATAGCTTTCCTATGGTCAGCCACAATAAATGGCTTTCCTATGATTGTCACTTTAATTTGAACTGATAATACACATTAACTGCACAGTCCTCTGTGTTAGTCCATTCTTCATTGCTAAGAGTGAATATCTGGAACTGGGTAATTTATAAGTAAAGAAGATTTATTTGGGTCATGTTTCTGCAGACTGTACAAGAAGCATCACGCCACCATCTGCTTCTGGGGAGGGCTTTTTGAAGCTTCCAATAAAGGCAAAAGGTGAACGGGAGCAAGTGTGTCACATGGCAAGAGAACTAGCAAGAAAGAAAGGAGGGATGCTTTAAAAAGAAAACAACAACAATAACCAGCTCTCCAGCTCTTGAGTACACTAATAAATGCACTCATTATCACAGCAGGGCGTCAAACTATTTCAGTGGATCTGCCCCCATGACCTAAACACTTCCCACCAGGCCCCACCACCAACAGTGGAGATCAAATTACAACATGGGATTTAGGGGAGATAAATGTTCAAACTATATCATCATCATCATCATTAGTTTTAACAGAATGTGACCAAACTACATTAATGGTGTGGATTAGTCTAGATTTCATATGTTGAAATTGTTTAGAGTAATTGAAACCAAAACACACACACACAATGATAAGAGAATATTAGTGGATGTTTCCTCTTCCATTTTTCCAATGTTAAATCGTCAGCCTATTTTTTACCCAATTACTGTAACTGCATAATATCACTTGCATCTTGTTTTACATTAAAGGAAATGTTGTACCATACAAACAGTTTAAAACTCTAGGCTGTTATTGGCACATAGGAGCAATTGTTCTATTTTTTTACATCATTAAGGTAGACAGAATAGAGATTTTTCCCAATATTTTCAGGGCATATTTAGAGTTAATAATGATCATAGTAGATATGCTATGCCAAATTCATTATTATAATTATTATGACAGTGGTTGACCACTGTAATATATCCCATTGATTTGGATATATGTTTATATAAGTAGGTATAAAAGTTGTCCATTTAATTTAACACATCAACCTTGACAAGAATACTTCTGATGAATAAATGGAAAGAGAGGCTGAAAACCTCACTGACGTGGAAAAAAAGAATTCACATAAGCTGCATTATAATTTTAGACTGCAAGAAATTTGTTGACACAGTGAGACACATTTATTTGCCTCCACCCACGGGTAAATGCTTCCACTCATATGGCTCAAGTCAATGGGATCACCCTCCACTTCCCAAAGATATTATCATGTGCTTCTTACTGCTCAGCTTTTGTGTTCTTAATCACTCAGCCCTGATTCATAGCTTTTGACCATTAAGGGAAAAATATTTATAGTCACTTACAGGAATCTGCTCCTTTTATGGTTGTAAGTCTGAAATTTTATAAACATTTAAATCTTCTACCATATTCGCCATCCTCTTTTATAGGTATATTTAGCATATGAATGAGTTGTGGTCATAAAATACACATAAAATGTATTTATTCTTACTATAGACTTGACCCATAAATGCCTTCCATAGAACTTGTCACCAATTTGTTTCTGTCTTCCCCCAAATACTGGTGCTCTGTTGATATTCAGAGTGACTTTGGAAGCTACATATTGACAACAGAAAAGCCTCTGTCAGGCCAGATCATCGAATGATTGCATGGAATTCCCTCCTCGCTCTACACCATTGATCAGGACCACCCTTTAAAATTTTATTATAAGCAACTGAGAATTTTGTGTAATATATATTGATATATCTTATATCACCAAATATTATTTTTTAACTTTTTTTTAGAGACAGAGTTTCATTTTGTTGCCCTCGGTAGAGTGCCTGGTGTCACAGCTCACAGCAACTTCCAACTCCTGGACTTAGGCGATTCTCTTTCCTCAATTTCCCAAGTAGCTGGGACTACAGGCACCCACCACAACATTTGGCTATTTTTTGTTGCAGTTTGGCTGGGGCCGGGTTGGAACCCGCCACCCTCTGTAAATGGGGCCTGTGCCCCACCCACAGAGGGACAGGTGCCACCCACCAAATCTTATTTATTCATTCAACATATATTTACTGAGTCCCTGGTCTCCACAAGATACTTTTGTATTTATTCAATGACATATAATCTTACTATATGCCAAGGACTGTTTATAACAGATAACACACATAAAGCCATTAATCATACATAGTATAACAGCCCTAAAGAATGAGTACTATCATCTTTCCATCACATATGAAGAGACTGAGGTACAGAGAATTTATGTCATTTTTTCTAGTTTTCACAGCTGTTAAGTGGCAAAACCAAGCCAGGGCTCTAGAGCCTGTGCATGTATTTCTGCCTCCCTCATTCTAAGCACTGGGATTAGCAATAAACAAAAACAAAGAACCTGTACAGACAAAATGTGCAGTCTTAATAAACACTTAAGAGAAAAAAAAGAACTAAATGATGACCCACAATTAGCTACTAAAGAGTTTAAAAACATAGTACACATTATATTGCATTTCCAAAAATTTAAATATGGATAATGCATTAGATAGTAATAGCATGGAGGTAAAATATTCTTTGAGTAGAGTTTTGAGCCATGTGGAGGAAAAAACCAAGGGAAGATCTGAGAAAAGACAGGCAGAGAGAAACACAAGCCTCACCTTTGAGAAATAATAAGAAATTTTGTATTACTAGAGTGCAGAGAATATCAGAAAGAGTGACAAATCATTAGGCAGAAATTAGGGCCTTGTAAATAATGTTAAGATGCTTTAATTCCTTCTTAAGAGTAAATGAAAATAAAACTGTTGAGACAGATAAGCGATATGATCTGATTTAACATTTAATAAGGAAAATATAAGGCCTGAAGGGAGATTAAGTAGGAAGCAAAGAGAAAGTAAACAGAAATGTTAGAAATGTATTGAAATTATTCAGATGAGAGGACAGCTTGGCGGATATGATGACAAGTACTCACAAATGGCACTCAATTGAAAAGCGAGTCTATGCAGACATTTTCCATGGAGTGAATAACAGATGCACGAATGTACAGAGAAGTGCTTGGATGAATGGAATGTCAGCAAGACTGTGCCTGCACCGGAGGTCCATGCTCTGATTAAGCCACATTGAGGTGCCCTTTCCTCTCAACATCTAAACAAACTTTTGAGTATAAATAGAGAGTTAGAGCAAGCAGCCCTCTATCTCTCCAACACTTCTGAAGAAGTATAAAAAAGCCCCACTTTCTCTAGTTGTTGCTGTTTATGTTTTATTTAAAATTTCTATTCAGTACGTTTAAATAGTCATTCATCAACTATCCATAACTGTTCCTCTTGGTCCGTTTCTTCCCAGCATGCTTTACTCTTTATACACAGAAGACAGAAACTGCCTCTTTTGTCCAAGGTGTCAATAATATTTTTAAAATAAATTTTTAAAATAAATGTCCTAAGGTTTGAAGATAACTATATATGAGAACTGTACCCCATGTTTAATTATATTTAAAGTTTATTTACTGTGCTATTTCTGGAAAAATTACCCGTCACTGAATTCTTTATTAAGCTTCTAGTCACTTCCAACCTCTTAGGCAAATATTCCTTCCTAAATAATACGATTCTTTTGTTTGTAATCTCCCAAATTTGAGGGCTAATTTCATATTAGTATTTAGTTCTTTGGATACTTGCTTTTTCATTCTTGTGATACTTTACTAAGGAGAATATTCTTCAACTTCATCCAGGTAAAACAAAAAATGTAAAGTCTCCATCTTTTTATGCTGAATAGTATTCTATGGTATACATATACCATATCTTATTAATCTATTCATGGGTTGATGGGCACTTCAGTTGGTCCTACATCTTGGTGATTTTGAATTGAACATGATAAACATTCTACTGTAAATATCCTTATGATAAAATTATTCTTTTTTTTACTTCTGGGTAGATATCTAATAACGAAATTATGGGATCGAATGGAAGGTCTACTCATGGCTCTTTGAGAATTCTCCATAAATCTTTTCTAGAGGCTGTATTAGTTTGCAATCCTACCAATAGTGTAAAAATGATCCCTTCTTAATTTTTCAAACATCTTAAATAAAATTACAAGCTATGGCTTAATGTCCCTCTCTAAAGGCTACAAACAAAATGCTATTCCTTGAGTAGCTGCATTATTTTTAATTTTAGAGCAAATCCTAGTGATCATGGCTTTTCAACATAAACATATTACATAAAGTGAATGCTGACTAATAGAGTTGATTTTTGTAATTGTACATAATTCTTCGTTTCTGAGGAAATAAGAAAACCTTTAAAATTGGAAGAACCTTGAATCAGCAGACAAGGTACATTCACCATTTTATGCAAATATGTAAGGGATTATTTCCAACATGTGTTGGTTTTTATACTTATGCCCAATATAAATACTATAAAGATGTATATTTTTTACCTGACAAACAATGGAGTTTAAAAGGCTCATCATGGCAATGTTTGTATCTACACAACTACCGTGGCAAGAATTTTTGACCTGATCTATTTGGAGCTAGATGTATTATATGGTGTCATATCTACAGTGTTGCAGGTTAGGACATGATATAGTACATTTGATATGACTTTTCTCATGGGAAAGTACAAGAGAAAACCATGGAGCAAAATTAATATGTTTCTTCTGTATTTATTGACCTTGTCAAAACAGGATACAATCGGTAAGCCTGTATGCTGCTGATTTTTCACTGCCATCTTTATTCACTGGTGGCAGCATTGTCCTTTTATAAAAGGAAGGCTGAGGGTCATTATAAGTCCTAATTATTTTGACTCAGCTACAGCTAATCTGCACTTTGTGGATCTGTTTCATTACAGTCACTGACAGATCAGAAAACAGGGGGTCGTCTTTACACTACGCCAAAACAACTAAAGAATGTTAAAAGCAATTCTGAAAAGAAAATGTTTTGCCATGACCCACAAGAGAAAACCTGACTGTTTAAAATAAACAAATTCTTTTTCAAAAACAAAGTCTTCATGTGCAATTCTCTGAAAAAATTGTTTATTTCAGTGAGAATAGGCTTAGAGAGACATATCTCAGCTTTTACAGGGTGGCCATAAAGTTTGTGCACAATATAAATAGTTGTAACTGGTTGTAAACTTTAGGGTCACCCCATATTTATAGAATTTCATCAGGAGTGCATAGTTAGTGCACTAAATCTCCTTCTTTTAAGTTTCACAATTTAAAGTGAAAGTCTGTCTTTAATGAGGAAGGTAGTTTGTTTCATCCATTGATTCTACACTTGGGAAACTGTACTAAAACTGGAGGTAATTTTAGGGTCCTCAGAGAAACACTTCTTCAACTGTGTCTTGTTACGTGACAGCAGTAGAAGTGAGGTGTTACTTTAGTCTCCAGGGGGCTATTCAAAATCAGAGCAGTGGCTTACTGGATGAAAATAAATTATTGCACAAAATCTAATGTTCCCCTTGTCATAACCATTGCATAAGGTTCTTTACCATTTTTTTTTTTTTTTTTTGGAGAGTAGGGTGGAATTACTCATTTAATTTTCAGAAATTTATTCAAAATACATTGAATGCACTGATTTCAGAATACATTCATATCTGCATTTTCCACTTTTGAAATTTTTCCTGAAGTTTCTTAATCTTCACCAGCTTATAAATTTTTTTTTCTCATGAACACCACACACACACACATGCCTTCTCTAGAGAGTTATTTGGTATGCAAGTCCAATTCTAGTTATTAATTGCCATAGTGGCTAAATGTTTTCCAATTCCCAGCATCAGCTTTATCTGTCATCATTTCTTAGTTTTGGTAACCTCCATCAGCTTCTTGATCCATTCTGTTTCCTAGGCTACCACTGCTATCTACATAGAAGGTTCATTTCAACCATAGTCCCTATCCTTATATCACTAGTATAACTGTTGAGATCAGATCATAATTCAAAATAAGATGTTGTAAAAATTTCTGAAATAGGATAAAGGCATTATAATTTCTACTACATTTGGCCACTCCTGCAGCTGGCTGGTCCTGACCCACCTTCTCAGAGCCCTGACACGTGATGGCCCAGCCCAGGCAGAAAGACACTCCATGGAGCTGGAAATTTCCCCCGAAATTTGCAGCATGAACAATCCCGTCCTTGTAGAATTCAACCTTCACTCCAAGAGACCCACAGACTACAATTAGGGTTGGAAACATTGTTTCCTTGGTCTTCATTTTCCTGGCCAAAGACTGAAGCACCCTCAAGGTAGTTGACAATATTTGTGTCCCAAATCTTCAAGGAGAATCTTCCCTCTCTCTCTTTGAAGGGGAAAATATAAGAAGGCAGTAACAACAGTATGGTATAAGGAGAAAGGACACACTTTAAATGTATTTATGCTCTTGGAAGATGATTAATAATTAAAAACACAGAGAAACACAGTGTGTCCAGGTACCCACAACTTTAATCCAATCTCTTATTCCTTTAAACTAGTAGTCAAATCACTGAAAGATCCCATATTCTTAACATTTTCCTGACATTTGTATGTTTCCTAAAGAGTAAGCACAATATTATAGACTGGTAAGTAATATATTCAAAATAATAATAATGAGAGACTTTGAAATTATTTTTCTTGCCTGTAACACCTTTAATCCATCAGTGCATTTTACTCTGAAATTGAATTCACTGTGAATATTAAATGAATACTTTGAATTAATTTATGATGGTTAAGGTATTTGTTTAACTAAATTAGTCATCACTTATTCATGGAGGAGAAGTTAATAAGGATTGTTCAGGATATATGAGAGGAACTCACTGGCTATGTAATAAATTTAAATATGTATAAATAAATTGTTATTTGAGCTATTTAAGTATATAATTATAAATCATTAAATTACCTCAACAATTCATTTAAAAAACTATAAATGGTAATGATGTTGCTTAATGTTTACTTTTAATTAAAATGTATTGAAAATGTTATGACATATTTAATAATTTTATTTTTTGTTTATTATATAATTACCATGGTATTCCCATTTGATTTTATTTAAATATTCTTATTTAAGAATATCTGAATGTACTATTCTTCTGAATTTTATACATATTTTAAAATTACTATAATAAAAGGATTTTTTAAGTGGTAAAAAATATGTGAAGCAGTAATGTAACATATAGTAAAGTTAAAAATATAATAGAAAGAATATTTTTTCTTGAACTACTTAGGAGTCCATTGTTTTCATGATATTACATCATCTCCAAATACTATGGAAGCTTTTCTCATAAACATGGACACAGTCCTGAAAAAGAAACACATTAATGCAACAATTAAAAATTAACATTAATAAATTATGAACATATAATTTTCAGACTCAAATCAAATTTCATGAAGTCTCTCAATAATATCCTTCATCGCACAAAAATACCATGCAGTATCATCCCTCGTATTTGGATACTATGTCTATTTAATTTCTAGTCTAGAACTTGTTCTTTGACTTTTGATGATTAGAGGCCATTTTCTAGATAGTTCTTTAATTTATGTTTAGCTGGTGTTTCTTTGTGATTACATTTATGTCATGTAGTTCAATAAAAAAATTACCAAGGTGATTTTATATTCTTCTCATTGCCTTTTGCCAGGTGACATATATTTTCAGTTTGCCCTATTACTGATATTCACTTTAATCACTTGGTATATTTCAGTTTTGTCAGTTGTAAAGAAAGATTCTCTTTTCTTTTTTATGATTACTAACTATTAGAGGGAAAAATGTGCTTTGAAACTATGTAAAAATCCCTTTCTTCCTAAAATTTTACATATACGCAGATGGAATTTCTCAGTATTTTCATATTTAGTAAGTTATAATCATCTCATTCAATCTCACTTTGTATACTTTTGGCAATGTTTTTGTCCTTCTTTTAGCGATTCCTTGTTTCCAAGCCAAATAAGAAATGCCAGGATCACATATACTTTTTCTTCTCCAGCCCTAGAATTGCTGTTTGCCTAAACAGCTCGAATTTATTTTAACATAAAATAACCACAAATATGGTAGCTAGGTACATTTACTTAAATAAAAACTTTGCTGTCTTCTGGCTATATACAGACACACAGACACACAAACACACATACAGAATTTGAAATATTTTCATCACTCTGGTTAATATAGCTCTCCTGGCATTTTCTTATTATTGTGTTAAGACATTCATATTCTACATTTAGTAAGTTTCACATGTACCCTTGTAAGACTCTATATTCTAAAGGTTTTTAATAAAATAGCATTAATTGTGATATTATACTTTTGGAAAATGAGGTGTTTTTTATTAGAATAGAGGAGTAAAAATATAAATAGATAAGAAGAAAGGAAATAAAAAGAAGGAATATATCGTCTATGCTATGTATTATGAGTAATGCACCCTATGAAATATCCAAAATATGTTTGTACATAAAAAGTTTGTTTCCTTTTGACAAAAATCTGGATAAATTGTGAAAATTGAGTTGGTACTACTTTATTTAGCTTTTTACAGCTACATACTGAAAAAGTTTGAAATTTGACTTCATTTCCTATTTTCCCTTCACATGTGGCAACTTATAAACCCAATTTTAATGCAATCTGATATACTGTAGCTTGCTTATATTTTGACATTATTTAAATTGATGGCTTTCAAATTCTATTCCTTGATAGGTTTTTATTACCATATACATTTTAGGTTATTTAATAGCTCAAAGAAAGGAAAGACTGGTAAAAATATCTGAAAACTCCCTTATGCTCTTATTTTTCAAAATGGAAAGTGTGTGCTGAGGAGATGAATTAAAGGAAGATAGGGAAGCCCAGAGTGCAGTTTAAGAGAAACCATTGATCTTTACAAATTAGACTGACAATAGAGATCCATTAAAGTCTACAGTATAATGAAAAAAATTCCTTTTCTGTGGCCTTTCTTTTATCTCCACTCTTTCTAAATCTGATTCATCTCTTCCATGCTCTCCTGTCCTTCAGAAGAGACACTCAATGCTGATGAAGTAATGGTCATTACAAACCTCTTTCAGTCTCATTTGAGAAATGACTCTGATTCTAAACATTAATTTTTGGTACCTATCTGAATAACAATAAGCTCACTCTATCATCAATTATGCAGTGGAGAAAAATCAAGACAGTAGAAGAGAAGGGTGCTCGTTTTAATATAGGCTTACAGTTCAACAAAACCCATTGTGACATAAAACTAGACATTTGCCTTCATTTCTCATACACTTATCAAAATACTTAGGATATTTAGTTCTTGGCACACTTCACTGTTTTTAGTTGTTTGCCTTATGTTTACTCTTACTTAACAGTAAGCTTCAGAATGCCAGTAACTGGATGATTCTAGGACATTTGACACCTGAGGGGAGGTAATAATTCATACTGGTGTAGCTGTTTAAATAGAGTACTTGGAAAAGTATATAATAAAGATGGAGTAATGAATATGATTAAATGTGATGAAAGTTACGACCTGGAGAAAAGGTTGGATGTGTAAAAAATACCATTTTGTTCTACAATTCCTACACAGAACAAGGAAAACAATTCTATCCTTTGTCACCCAAATATTGTATTTTGTTTTTTCCTATTTCCTATTTACCCGATAGAGTTGTAATTCATCGTGTCTTCGAAATTAAACCATAGAGGCAGGAATTGTGTCTTACCCACGATCATGTTGTGTGTTTATGTCACTGCTTACCAAGAGCAGACAGTCAGATGTGTATGTGTGTGTGTGTGCAAATGCACGGACAGCCATACACGCACATAGACTTACGTATATAGAACATGGATCAAACTCTTTTGGAAAGGTGATATAGCAAGATAATAAATCAGGAGGCTGTTTCTCACCTGACTGCATAACAAAAAAGGACATGTAGTTCCAAGAGTCAGAAGCAAGGGTTTTGTACCTGTGCTGTATGGTCGGTACCATGCTTAGTACATTACACACAATATCTCATTTGTATGAAGTCTTCATTTAGAGAAGTAGTATCACACAGCACAAAGGTGCTTTTAATTTGGCATTCTTGATTTGCCTGTTGACCCTTTTTGGTAACTAGCTATGATAATGTGAGGAAGAAATTGAGTCTCTCTCTTCTTGATTTTCCCTATACATTAACAGGAATTATAGAGGATACTTCTAAATGTGTTAAGTGGGCCTTATTTAGAAAATGCATGTTAAACAATTTACATAATACCTAGTAAACATTTTGTTAACAGTGACTTCTACTGCTTCTGACATGAGTGGAGGTTGCAATTCAGGATCAAGAAATGGGTAGCTGACCTTACAATTATGGAAAGGAGGATTGTATTGGAGACCTAAGCTGGACAGTATAGGGCAGTGCCTCCCTTTCCTTACAGGACCAGAATGATGATTCTAATAATCTCAAGCTGGTGAGGTTCCCCAGGGAACATAATCGCACAGCTTTGTCCCGAAAGTGGAAGTTGGAGAAATAAGTTGTCTATTTGTGCCTTTCAAAACTTAGCCTGAAAAAAGAAGTTACATAATTTAATTGGGGTCCTAAACTTGCTTGTCTCTTACTAGAAATTTAAGGATATGATTAGTGTTTGAAGATACAAGTGCCTTGGTTCTAATATTGTAAGAAATTTGTTCTACATTTCTAAATCCCATAGCTTTTGATAGCATTTTATTTTATTTCTTTTTTTCTATAGAATGCCCTAGCGGGTTGAAAATTTCCTCTTATTTGTATTTCTTTTCATTTTCAGCTTAATCCTAGTAAGTATTTTAGCAGCTCGTCTGTCATCGCTCTATAAAGTTACTCAAATTTTTCTATTTCTGCTTTTCCTAGAGCAGCTGTTCTCAAGCTGTGGGTCGCAACCCACAGGAACAGTCTTAAAGGGTCGTGGCATTAGGAAGGTCCTAGAGACTATACTACTGACAATTTTCAGAAGTACTTTCTTAACAATGCAACACACAATATAGCATTTCATGAGAAGATAGTTAATAAAAATGTGAATAATAAGTATGATACCTTGACCAAAGGATCATGGTAAAAATCGAACCTTTAATGTAGGAATGTTTACACATGATTCTTCTTTTGTGATCTAAAATATTAAAGTCTTCCCTTAAATTTTGCCTTTCTGTCTCTTTGGAATCCTTGAGGAAAGAAACAAAGCTAATACATTGGTTTGGTGTCATGCAACTAAACACAACCAAAAATTAGCTATAAATACAGAAATTTCTGTAGTGACATATTTCTGATTTTTTATTTCAAATTTCTAATTTGATATTTCAACAAAAATATGTAGACACAACTTAAGTCTTCCCAGAAAATTTTACCACAAATTAAAATGCATTCATTTGTGGTTGGAATCTTGTATCATTGATGGGACAGATCTAGCTGGGCAGCATTGATGCAGAAATTAGAGCAAGGGTTCAATCTGTGGTCAGTACTCACCTACCAAAAGTCAAATACTGAGATGATTTATTTAAAATTTCAATTATTATGAATGCATAATAGGTATGTATATTTATGGGGTACATGTGATGTTTTATACAGCCATTCAATGTGTGATAATCAAATCAGTATGATTGAGGCATCCATCAACTCCTGTTTAACATTCTTTGTGTGAGGCACATGCCAATTTCATTTCTTTGATTATTTTAAAGTGTACCCTAACTTATTGTTGACTATTGTCACTCTGTTGCACTACCAAATATTAGATCTTGTTCATTCTATCTAAATGCATTTTCATACTCATTAACCACACTTACTTGATCACACTCTCCTCACTTCACAGCCTCTGGAACCATCGTTCAACTCTGTGTCTCTATGAGAACAATTGTTTTAATTTTTAGCTTTCACATATGGGTGCATAATGCAAGATTTGTCTTTCTGTGCTCGGTTGATTTCACTTAAAAATAGTGTTCTCTGGTTCCATTCAAGTTGTGACAATGACAGGATTTCATTCTTTTTATGGCTGAATAATATTCCATTGTATTTCTCAATGTGTAATTAGTTTCTAAATGTCTTCTTCTAATACTCAGTGGGCCAAATCATAGTCCACATTGTCATTTCTTTAAGCAAGTTCCACTTATTGTTGTACAGGTAGCTTCAAAGAGGGAACTATTGGGTCTCTTGTAACAGCGTGCTATTACAGATAACCTTCTTATCTGACTTTTGGCTCAGACTGAGGACAGTTGAAGTTAATTCTAGAGGAATGTAACTGGAAACATTTAAAAGTCAGAGGCTGAAAATCAATTAGGTGACTCTTAAAACTTTCAGTCAAACTGAGAGTATTAAAAAAAAAAAAAAAATACCTAGAGAGTAGAGACTAGAACAGATATGAAATAGAGATTTTCTTGGAGAGAGATACAGTTTGATATTTAGTCTCCCAGCCATCATTAACCTCCCACTAAGTGAGATGGGATGGTAATTACTCCTGTCCTCTCAAGTTAAATATAGAACTTTGAACAATACATAGGGAACTTAATGTTGGGATGGGTAACATTGGGATGGTTAGTGATGCAATGGACAGTGATCTGAATTAAACTTGAGAAATCAGAAGTGTAGCAGGTTAGAGCTCCACGAAGCATATGCTGGGGAGAAGGCTTTGCAATCAGCCTGCATTATCAGACTAGCAAAGGCAAAGAATGAGTGCACATTTCTGTGCATGTTCCCTTTGTTCACTGTTGTATCAAAAGCACCAAAAGTCTGAATGAGCTTCACCTTGTGATTCTACAAAGAAGAGTTGCTGAAATCTCTAGACTCCCAGTAGTTACAGAAAGGGTGTGAAGTGGAGTATAAGAACGCGTTCATCTGATGTGTTAAGAGACAGAAAGCAAATGGTAGTGGTGGTGGGGTGGGCTCTTTCTTCAGCAAATCAACTTTAAACACCTGTGGCATCTGGAGAGTGCAAAGGCTCTTGTGAACGTGGAAAAATAGCACTCTCCTGTTTCCTTTTCTTCTTTTTCCTGATCCTCACTCAAAAACCAAAGGAACCAAACTACAGCATTAGCAACCTAAGGGAGAAGTGGTAGAAGCACCGCCCGAGCCCCGTTTCTCTACATACTTTCTACATAAAACAAACGTTAGCTGGGAGAGGAGTGAAAAATTATACGGAACTGGACTGAGCATTCCAATTTCTGTGGGAGGAAACTTGTTTGCTAAGTTACCATGATGATAGAACTCTTTATTACCTATGTGTCAATAGTTATGAGACTATCTGTGTTATGATCTGTAGCAAAGGAAAAAGTTCACACCTGGGAATAAACATAAAGCAAATAAACTTGCTTTGTGATTACAATTAATGCCTTCTGCTTATAACAATATACTATTTAAACTCCCCATTGTATTAGCCTAAAAAGAATTGCATATTTACCTCAGGAAAAATTGTGTATTTACCACATTACTTACTTATAAAAATGATATATAATTACTGCCAGTCTTGCAAGTCCATGCCAGGCGTTTGCTAAACACATATAATAAAGGTGAGATTTCCTTCCTATTACAGTCTCAAAATATTTGTAAGTAAAATATATGCCAAATTGTTAGATCTGGCATTAACTAACATGACAGTTCACCAGACTGGACACATACTATTTTTGTTATTTTCAGAAAAATCATAGGGTAAAAATGCTGTAACTCTAAATACACTTTTTGTCATAATAACTAAGAAAATGCTGTGAAGGCTATGTTAACCAGTTTGATTAAAATATTTCAAATTGTATATAAAAACAGCGCATTGTACCCCATGATTATATTAATGTGCACAGCTATGATTTAATAAAAAAAATTTAAAAAAATAAATACACATTTTGTAAGGATTTGGTTTTAGCATTATTTAATGGGAATTTGAATGATACATCATAAGGCTTGTATGATTTTTTTTTTTAATTACTGAGTATTATTCTTCAATATCCAGAAAGAGTCAACCCTGCACCTGGTCCTCCATCTGAGGGGTGGGTGTTAATTCTTCAATCTTACATTCACAGTGCCCAGTGATGACATTACTCTTCACTATAGCCATTTGCCCCAATTTAAGTTTAGAAGTTTCCAGTTTCAGTAATAGCTGAACCTGTTCAAAATGTTATTAAAAGTTTTATTGCATGGTTAAAAAAAAAAAAAAAAAAGAAAGTATTTTTGTGCACTATTACTTTTTTTTCTTTGAGACAGAGTCTCACTTTGTCAGCCTTGGCAGAATGCCATGGTGTCATAGCTCATAGCAACTTCAAATTCTTGGGCTGAAGCCGTCCTCTTGCCTCAGCCTCCTGAGTAGCTGGAACTACAAGCACCTGCACAACGCCTGGCTATGTTATCTTTTTTTAGAGATGGGGTCTCACTCTTGCTCAGGCTGGTCTTGAACTCCTGAGCTCAAGCAATCCACCTGCCTTGGCCTCCCAGAGTGCTAACATTACAGGTGTGAGCCACTGTGCCCAGCCAGGCAATATTACTTTTATATAACTGTTAGAGACTATGCATTTTTCTGTACAATGTTACATACAAAACATATGCCACATATGCTTTATTCTTTCTTTTTAGAAATTGGAAATCATTTTATTTTAACTTTTGTATGGTGTTTTTCCCTTGAAATACCTTTTAATTCAACAGAGAGTATGCAAGTTGGACATGTTATTTTTAGGTAGAGAAAAAAGACATTTCTCCAAGGTAATGGGACGCCATGAGGTGTGCTCTTGCATATTACTTCCTTTACTAATTAAACGGAATGTGAGAGCAAGAGTAAGTCGGCATTGTTAAAGTAAATGACCCGATGCTTTAGTAATGAAGACACATCTGAGCTGAAGTTTATTGTTTTAATTTTAATCTTGAGTACTTTTAGCCTTACAGACTAGGTTGCTCCACATCCTACAGTGCCTCTTTGCATTGCCCTACAGAGCTGCCCACTGACTCTTCAAACACTATTTGTAATAAGTTGTGTTTTGAAATGAAGTGGTTCATTTATGTAGAAGGTGAATTGATATTGGACATTTATTAAATCTGTTTTTTAACAGGCTGTCATAAGTGGGGTTCTTCAGAGGGCAGAGATATCAGGAGACTGAAAGTTGCTTAAATTATGCCCCATAAAAATATAGATGAGGCTCAGATGCCTTTGGATTAAATATTCATTACTGAATATTTACATAATCATGTGAAAGTGCTTTTAAAATAAAAACTCTCTTTATATAAATGGAAGCTACAGCCAGATTTTCCCCCATTATACCCAGAAGAGCACTTCAAAGCATTCTCTGTAGTCTTGGAGAGGAGAAATTTCTTCTATCTTTTTTACAAAGGAAGGAGAAGACTGGATATTCCCACTGTCCAAACCTGCCCTCCTGAAAATGTTTTGGCAATGTAAAATTGCTCACCCTTTAGCAGGGTGTCTATTTCTATGACTTGTAATTATAGGACTCTAAAAATAGATACTTTTTAAAAACACTTCCTTTGAAAAGTATTGCATGTTAAACAAGGACTCCTCAATAAAATATGCAGAATCATTTGACTGCAAGAAAAACAAGCATGGACAGACCTGGCCTCATTTGCTACCACCACTATTTATTAGTTGCATGACTCCGACAATTTTTACTCTTTCCTTTTTTTTTCTTCGTCACTTCATATGAGATGCAATGTCTATCTTAAAGGGTTACTTGAAAATTAAATGGCATAGTGCAGGCAACGTTCCCGGTATCTGACACATTGAAAAAGCTGAAAACCGGTTAATTCCCTCCCACATAAATACATTATTATTGCCAAACTGAAAGCAGCCAACTCTCAATTACCCATGTTAATATATGGAAATTCCTATGCAGATAAATAAAAATAATGTGAACCTAATTTTTACACATAGTTTTGCGAACTATTTTTATGTTTTATAATGTTCTAATATTTTGCTATAGAATTTGTGCATGAAAGGAGGATATTAGGTATTGAGTGGTTCAACCCTCTCATTTTACAGATGAAAAACTTCTGACAGATAACAAATACAGCTGTAAATGTAATACAGCTAGTTAGTCATAGAATGGGGACTGAAGATGAAATCATTTTTTTCTCCATTCTGTGATTTTATACTACTTCAAATAAAATAATCAAACTATGTTGAAAATGGTCTCGACGTGAAGTAGCTGAAAGGGGGCCCACTTTCAACAACGACCATGCTGGTGATGCCGTCCTGTCTGAGAATTTCCATCTGCAGTTGTGTATCATAATTGCTGACCTCAGTCTAAAGCAGCAAATAGGAATATAAAAATTCATGACTAGTTCGTGTAGAAATTTTGAGTTAGTTTAGTCTAAACTTTGGGCTATTTAGGACAATTATGGATTTTAAAAAGTTACTGTTTAGCTGGGCGTTGTGGTGAGCACCTGTAGTCCCAGCTACTTGGAAGGCGGAGGCAGGATACTCGCTTGAGCCCCAAAGGCTGGAGGTTGCTGTGAGCTGTGATGCCACAGCACTCCTCCCAGGGTGACAGCTTGAAGCTCTGTCTCCAAAAAAAAAAAAAAAAAAGGTTACTGTTATAGGCTCAGGGCCTGTAGCTAAGCGGCTAGGGTGCCAGCCATACGTAGCACAACTGGTGGGTTTGAACTCAGCCCAGGCCTGCCAAACAACGACAACTACAACCCCCCCAAAAGAAAAAAAGTTACTGTTATAGCTATTTCAAAATATATGGTATCATAATTTTAAACAAACAAACAAAAAAATCACTGCCCAAGTCCTAAAATAGTGATTGGATCACTATACCACATTAAAAGACTATTTTTTTATTTTAAAAGTTGTGAGTAAAGTAGGGGTGAGGATTGTTTTTGAGGCTGAGCACATAGGCAGCATCTTAGCTTAATATCTGAGCTCATAACATCCCCAGCGGCAAAGAAGTAATTAAATGCTTTGTTGCAGAAGTCCTTCTATTGTGACTCCTAAGCAGGTAAAGCTAGCATATGATAAGAATGAGCAGCGCTGCTGATAATGACATAAGTAATGATAAAATCACAAGAGCCAGTAATAATTTCTCCAAGAACTGGAAATTGAGATTTGCTTTAGAAAATTCACGTAACAGATAATCTTCCGTGCAAAGAGACTCATTTTCCATTACCCTCTATCTCTGTTTCTCTAATGGGACACATTTTCTATCTTGTACTGGAGTTATTTACACCATAAACAGATAGATGAGCAAATTCTTTTTGGCTTCATTTTTATAGTTTCCAAGACACTTATTTCTTACACCCCGGTCACGATAGTAGACATGTACTAAGTATGGCTTCAATGAATTAATACATTTATATTATGACAAGATTGGAATTGTATTTGCTATAACAGA
Organism: Loris lydekkerianus; assembly: GCA_963574355.1. Taxonomy (NCBI): domain Eukaryota; kingdom Metazoa; phylum Chordata; class Mammalia; order Primates; family Lorisidae; genus Loris; species Loris lydekkerianus. Next base: position 137,212 of record CAUYPK010020954.1, on the reverse strand, counting down.
AAGTGGAAATAATAATAAAATAGTTGCAATCTTTCCTGGAGAAAAAGAAAATGTTCTGGTTTTCTCTTTCAATAAAATTAGTAAATTACAACAGTTCCTCCGAGGTTCTCAAGTAAAAAAAAGTGAAAAAAAAAATCGTAAGTTTTGTTTTTAGAAGAATCAGATAGAACCTATTTCCTGGCCTCAATACAGGTGATATATAAGAACAATACCCTGTTTAGCCACTGTTTTTTTTAATCATTATTATCATTTTTATTTCAGAATATTAGGGAATATACTGTTTTGTTAACACACTTTGTTAGTCTCTGTTTTTAAAGCCTGAGAAGACAGGGGAGAAAAAACTGCCTTTGTTATAGTGGTGCCGAGGCAGAGAGAACAGAAGTGAGGTTATCCAAGCCTAGGAAGAAGGAAGTAACTGGTGTTTGATATATTTTTAACGTTTACCCACCAGATCTCATGTGGAAATGTGATCTCTAGTGTTGGAGGTGGGGACTAGTGGGAGGTATCTGGGTCAAGGGGGTGGATCCCTCATGAATGGCTTGAAGTCCTTCCTGCAATAATAAGTGAATTCTCATTTTGTTAGTTCCCCCTGAGAGCTCTTGTTTAAAAGAGCCTGGCACCGCCTCTTCCCTCTCTTTGTTCCAGCTCTTCTCCTGTTACACACCTGCTCCCCCCTCTCCTTCCACTGTATTGGAAGCTCCTTGAAACCTTAGCCAGGAGCGGACACGATGCTTCTTACACAGTCTGAAGAACTGCGAGCCAATCAAACTTCCTTTCTTTTTAAATTAAAAAAAAAAAGGAAAAATAAGAATACCATAGTGATTTAAAATATGTCACTTTACTGTGTGTTCATGCATAATTCTGTAATTTATTTGAGTTAGTTACAATGCGATAGTAATAAATGAAACATGAACTGAGCATTTCAGAAAAGGCCAAGTTCTGTGCGTGTTGCTAACTTTTACTTCATGATCTCCAACCCCGCCTACCTAAAGCAGACACTAGGGAAGTCTATGCAATACCTATTTCTTCATCTTTTCTTGAAAAGAATGCTAAACATGTTCAGGAATCCACTGTGTTTTCATGGATGATAAGCGACACAGGAGAAGCTGAGTTAAGTCCCAGCTCCAGGGAAAAGCTGTTTGCTGCTCATCTATTCCAATAATGACTTGCCATCACTCTCACCTGATTGGTTAAAAGATCTGATTGAACTATAACCCGGAAGTACTCATGCCCTCAACCAGAATAATTTTTAAAAGAGATCCTCTCTGTTGTCATCTTCTCCCTTTCCCCACCTCCCTCCTCCCACCTCCATCTCTTTCCTCCCTCCCTCTACCTCTCTCTTTTCTCTTCCCGACCCTTCTCTTCTTCCTCTCAGCCTTTCTCCCGCCTCTGCACCTTGGCTTCATTACTACCTCTCCTGCTGAATATTAGAAACTCAGCAAGAAGTTGACCAGCTTTGACAATGCCTATCACCTTTTTGTGTTTACAAAAAGGGCAAGCCCTGAGTGAAGCCGAAGCTGAATGAGACAGAGATGAAAGGAGGAATTGGATCCAGCATGCCATTCCTAAGGCACTACATGCATCAACCCCAATCCTATACTCCATGTAGGTTTCCACTTTCTTCAAACGGTAAATGTACTTACTGTTTGAGCCAGTTTGTTCCAGTGTTGATGCAAACTAATTTTGATGCACTCCTTAACCTTAATCCTCCACCACATTTTTAAATTTCCTGCTTTGCCCACTTATTTTTCTATATGTGCTATTATTATTCTTATGTAGAGAAACATGTCTAGCTTTATGATACTAAATGATTACCATTAAATACTGACAATAGCAAAGGAAAATAGTACAAACTCAAATGAGACTCTGACAACTAAAAGGCCAAGTTTATAATGTGCATTTGTAGCAGCCATTTGAGGGAGTCTACATAATGATTTTAAAGGACTTTCAATAATGTTTCCTGCAGCTGTGCAGAATTTTAACTTTTAACTCTTCATTTAAAAAATGCATCTAAATATAAATCAAGCACTATACACTTCTAATTTAGCGGTCTGAATGGAAAGAGAAAGTTGAAAGCTGGAGCAGTCATGACTAAGTGCTATGGAAAACTGCAGTCCACAGTTGCAATTTAAAATCAATCAAGTGGGCAGGAGAAGGGGAACACAGAACCTGAAAATAACTGGTAGGCTTAGAAATAGTCTTAAAGCAAACACTATACTAATAATGATTATTATTAATTAGTGATCCCAGGGTACCCCCCCACAGCCAGGGGAGTTTTGAAGGTGAGAAATAGTTTAAGCAATGGACAAGTTGCCACCTGCAATATTCACCTGAATCAGTCTTTCCTAATTTGGGATATTTTGTCTTATATCAAAATGCAGAAATATGAGGAGACAGTTATATGGTGTGTGACGCATGTCCATATTCCAAGATTCTCTGAGTCAGTCAAGCATGAGATTGCAAAACCAAGACTTTCTAATGTTAATGACAACGTGCCATGAGAAACGGCACAGACTCACCCTCTCAAGAGTATTCATTTTTGAAATTATTCATCTAGGGTAAGAAAACATACCACCTTCTATGATTTCTTCCCGGCCCATTACATACTGAATGGGGGTGGGGAAAAAGCTTTTTTTCAGTCTAAAATAATTCTTTCTCCTCTAGCACTGCAAAGGAGAATTAAGGGACACGGTCATTTGTGAGGAGAGAGATTATTTTGTTAGTATTTTTTACTTACAACCTGGGCAAGTCATTTAAGATGTATTTCCCTTCTCCAAAGACAAAAAAAAATGCTTAACCTTACACTGCTTTTCTTACAGCAGAGTTTCTAAAAGAAAAAAATTTCTCTGTGAACGTGAAAACACTTTCTACCCAGGCAAGTACTACATAGACGTTAGCAGTTGTCATCATTCTTATGATCAAAGAACAACTTTTAAGCCAGAAAAAATTAAAAGATATGTTGCATCGTTATATGTTACCAAATAAAATTTTTAAATCCCTTAAAATAATATTAGATAACTAAAAATAATGAAAGGTAGGTTAGTACATTTGTCTTTGATGTTTTTTTGAATGTATTTATTCTCCATAATGTTTTCAAAATTTTTCTGTGGTATCTTTGTAATAAATACCTGTTAAGGACTAGCCTGCCTTCTGTGCTTACTTCCAGAATCTTTACTTTTGCAATCTTCCTTCTTTTCCCTTCTTGAGCCTGAAGGCAGGGATGAATACATGTGAAATAATACATCAGATGCTTTAGAAACATTGGAGTCAGTGGTTACAAAGGAAGCTAGGCTGAGTCTAGCAGCAGTCCAAGGGAACAGTAAGAGAGGCTGGGATGAGGGCGCCATGTGCAGTTGTTGCAAAGCACTCCTCAGTTTCGTCTGTGTGTTTTTCTTTTTCTATTCTTTTAAGAGGAGAAGAAAGCATCTTCTGTTTTCTTTTTTTCATTCTCTTTTTCCATTACGAAAGTCATTCATGAATGAATATTTGAAACCTATAGTTTAATAAAATACAAATAAAATTCAGGTAAAAATTCCTCATGTCAAAGAGAGAACGTGTTAGCATATTGCTCTGTGTGGTTTCTATGTACACGGAGAACATAAAACAATCCACCGACACATTGTGTTTTCCAAAAATGGCACAGCAATATTTCTGGTCCCATGACGCCCCTCAAGAACCTTGCCACTTCCTATTAAGAGGCGGAATGCAATCTCCTTGAATCTGAGGGAGATTTGTGATTGCCTCAACCAAGAGCCCAAGGTGAGCAGGAAGCTGTGCACCTTCTAAGGCTGGGTCATGAATGGTGGTGTGGTTCCCCCGGGCTCCCTCAAGGAAATTTCACTTTTACATTCAGTCACTTTGCTGGGAAGAAATTTAGACAGACCACAGGGAGAAGCCTCTCAGAGGAAAGAACTAAGATCCCTAGGCAGCATAAACCATAAGACAGGTGAGTAAATGAGTCCTCAGATGACTGCAGCCTCATCCTCCACATCAGCCTTCTGAGGCCTGGTCATCAGAGAGGACAGTGGTCCCTGATTTCCTTGTCTGAATTGCTGACTTACAGAAACCAAAAGTAAAAATAAATTTTCATTGAAAAAAAAAACAAAACAAAAACAAAACACTGTGATATACTAAAGTAAATAAAACAGATAGATACAGTATCAAACCAATTTTATCATCTGTTATTGTATGCAGGCTTTTGAAAACCATTGAAAATTCTGACTATATAACACAAATAAACATAAAACCTTTGTATCAGAAACAGCTGGAAAATAGTACACACATTAAAGATTATAAGTTTTTGCTTTTCTGCTCCAATGACTCATCTTCAAGGCATTTTAGCACAAGGGGCAGAAACACATGTAATAAAATTTGTAGTTGGCTCTTTTTCTAGAGATGGAACAAAATATATTTCCTTCTACTACTTCTTAAAATAATAAGCACAATTGAATTGTAAGTGAGAGTGAAAGAAAATAAATGGAAACTGCATCTAGATGCTACGAAGAGATGAGGCAGAAATGTTGTACATGGTGAGAGAGGAAGAACAAGGAGGAGGGAACAAGGTGGAGAAGAGACACAAAGGAAAAAGACAAGGAGAATCAGTAGAGTCAAAGACGATTTTCCTAGAGCAAAACATACGAAGATAGTTTAATGCAAAACATTTTCATAGAAGCATCTCAAAACATACACTGAGCCTATGTTTTTATTGCTTTTGACATTTGGAGATATTATACTAGGGTCCAAACTTTGTAATGGTCAGGTATACAGCTGGCCCAGTGTTTTGCAGGTAACCACAGCCAACCAGCCAGTGAAAAAGTTATTTCTTTGACTGGATAGTATTGCCTCATAGAGCTGGAAATCTCTGTGTAGAGGAAATTAATCTAGGAACTAAATATGGCGTAGCAAAGAAACTATCCTTGACTTTACAGCAAGAACCACCCTCGTTCAATAATGTGCAAAATAAATATTGTAGCCAATGTAATTTTTAGCCATGGAATTATATATAATTGTTACACTACAAATTTTGCATTTCTTAAAAATAAACATATGCAAGATTTATACTCTTTTTTTCTTGTAGAAATCCATGCATACAATTTGCAAGTAATGTTACTGTTTCTCTTTGAGACAATATAGAGGTCTGTTTTAGAGGATGGGCTTGGCCCTCACGTCACCTAGGCTCAACTCTCAGCTCTGTTTCTAACCTGCTCAGTGATACCAGTCAGGTTATTGATCATTTCAACCACTCTATAGAATTTCAGAATTTCACTGTACAGAATTCAGTGCAGTAATGTATATTTAGTAGAAAAAAAAAAAAAACTTATACATTTTGATATATTGACCTAAATGAAAGGTCTTCCTTCCTTTGCGAAATCCCTCAAGATTATAGATCCCATTCGGCTAAGTGCAGGTAATTAATAGGTGCCAGAAAGTAGATCTATTTTGTCTATCATAATCTCCATTTATGATATCAACAATCCAATGTATTATTGATAGAAAAGGATTTGAACTTGTATATACCAAACTATTTTTCTGTTAATCATTGTGAGAGCATAAAATTAAGTTAATTTTCAAGGGCATGTACATAGAATAGTAAATGTCTACATTGAAATGATTATAATTAATGCCCTTTGATTTCATAATGATCAGTTACTTATTATACTATCTGTTCCATAAATATTTCAAGGGCAAAAAGGAATAATGTTGTTAAAACCCCCTGAAAACGATATCTCAAACTTGCCAGTTTTATTATTAAAAAGACAATCCATGTCATTAATGAAACGTATAATTTAGTGTGGGAGATAATCACGTAAGACATAACATGAGGAAGAGAATGAAGAGGAGCTGGGCAAAAGTCTGAGCTATACTGAAAAACACCCAGCCTACAGGGCTTAAGTAAAGACATTTCTCCAGGTAGCTAGAACATTGAAGTTCTGGATATTTCTATTTTTAAATTGAAAAAAATTCTGGGAGAGTAATTTTCAAATTCCACATTTAAGTTACTATAATCATGATAATTACCACAAATTTAGAGAGTGGGGGATACAAGTTAGAGATTCATTATAGCAGTTGTGTATTTTTTTCTGGTGTCAATTTTGACAAAATATTAAGAAATATCAAAATTTAAAAAATGTTTTTAAAGCTTTTTCTTTCCTATTCTTAGATCTGTATTTCTTCTACCTGAAATTTTGCATATTATTTTTGAACCCTGAAAATAAGTTATTTGAAATGAACCTACTTTTTCCAAAGCCATATCACTTGACTGTGAAAACCACATCTTAGTAAAGCAATGAGAATAAGAAATGTATAAACATGTTGGAAGACGATGAAAGAAAGGCTGGTGACATAAGTACATGTTTTTATAAATGTGATCAGGAATAATCAATTTTTCATTTCATCATTAAGTTTATATGATGTGGCTTGGGGACAGGATCAAGATGGCCTACTAGACACAGGTATTACGCCCCTCCACCACAGAGAGGACAGAATAGTAAGCAAAATCTCACAGTTTCAAGGAATATCTAAGAGAAACTGTTAAGATTCACCAGGGAAGTTATGGAAAGCAGGGCAGCTTGTCCACACAGGTGTTGTGCCTAGCATTGGGAGATGCTTGGAGATTGCACAAGAGATATTGCTCCAGAAAGGGAATGCCATGTGGAATCTCATAGGCATCTGAGCCTAGAGCAGCTTGGGCTGGATGCCACTCTGAGGACCAAGATACTAGGGAACCAGGGGTACCCTGAAGCTACTGGGAAGCTTGGAGAAACCTAACCTTTCCTATGCATCCCTGGGAAGGTCCCCACTGCCATACCGTGGGCTTCTGTGCAAACAGAACAATGGGCAGACAGCATTCTTCACTGTTTTCACTTACACTGCCTAGAAGGGTGGGGCCACAGCCTTTCCATTCTTGGATTCAGGGTACCATTTTGAGACTTTGGGCTATGCCTCACCCACAGGATGATTTTGAGCTAACATGACCTCATCCTCCACTTGGCTGGTGTGGGGCAAGAAAACCAGGAACACATCTGGGATAGTGGCCACTATACTGCAGCTAGCTACTACGGGGCTGAGACTCAAGTGAAAGAAAATCTCCATAGTTTCCTGCCAGGGAAGCGTGCTTCTAAAGAGCTCCACCCTCTCCTGGCATAGGCCCAAAGTACCACATTTGGATTTTTAAGCTAAGCAGCATGCCAGCCTCAGGCTGAATTTGGGTGAATGCAGCTGAAGCCCTGCTCAGCTGAGGAAAGACAAGGGAACCCAGCTTCTCCTACACACATCTTGGACAATTCCCAGTCCTTCCATAATTCCAATGAGACTTAGACATGGTGAACAGCAGTGCCCATACAACTTGCCTGAAAGGGGCTCATCTCTCTTTGGTTACAATCCCACAGCCAGAGGCCTTTTGACAGTTGGCTAGGCCTGGCCCATCCTCAGGTCATGTTTAAATGATTTGCAACAGCTTCCTGGCAAGAAAGAGACAGGACAAATAAAGTTCTTCCAAGTATACTTAGGGTAATACCCACTGCCCTGTTACAAACAGCTTTAAGACTGGGGACTAGTCTGCCAAATCCACTGCTGCTACCAGTGACTTCAACTCAACATGGACCATTTGAGTCCTTCTGTGAGTCTACCACTGCTACTGCCATCTCCTACATAACATCAGCTCCCTAGGGCCTGAGAACTTGCCCATATTTGTTCCTTTGTTCCAACTATTTGTTTCTGAAACAGCCACCTAGGAAAGAAAGAAAAAAAATGTGGCCAAAAATGTCCTGTACCTGTCACCTTATGAGTCAATGTGAGTACAGAACTAGGAATTTAAAGGAAAGAATTTATTGAAGCTAGAGACATTTTAGAAGCTACAGAGTTCAGGGGAGATTTTTTCTGAGCATTCTTGTTCTTTTTTACATGAGGAATATTCCCCAAGACAAGGAACAAAACCTCCAAGGGAGCCCCTTATAGGCATTGGGTGTTGATTTAAACAGGATAGCAGATGCTCTTGGTGATCTGTCAATACTCCTTTCTATTTTTTCTTTGGAGAGCACACTCTGGATGTCTCATTGATAGCACCTGTATTTCTTTTCCTGAGCGCTTTTGCTTGCCCTCTCAGTAGTTCTCAACCTTTCTAATGCTGTGACCCTTTAATACAGTTCCTGTGGGCCATAACCCACAGGTTGGGAACTGCTGCTAGATGTTGCTTCACCACTAGCATACCCAGCCAGCCATGACTCATCTTTGTCATGAACTGTTCTAATGACTAATGAGAGTTGTTATATGAATACATTAGCTTCTATGCTCCTCTTATGGAATATGTCTTCGGTGTGGGTTTATACTGGTTCCTGGAATTGCCCCCGTGGGAGGAACTATGGCTTATTGACCAAAGTAGCAAACAGCTTGATGAAGCACCCTTTGTGAGCTTTCTCCTTTTACAGCTTCACAATTACACTGCCAAACCTTCACTTTCTTAGTGGTCTATTGATATTTCCACTAAATCCCAGTTTGAGGGCTGCTAACAAAGTAATTCAAATTGAAAAAGATAATCAGCAAGTGAATTATTTACCTTTATTTTAGCAAAGGGATAGACAATTTCCTAACAGAAAGTAGAGCTGGGAGACAAAATTTGCGATAGGATAGGATGCCTCACTCAGTCAGTATTCACTGTGGTGAGTATGTGTCAGCTTACTGTGGACCAGAATTGGTGGGCCAGGAACATTAATTGTTTAAGCAATCTTGGCAGGGCAACCCAAAGAGACTGACCCTAAGAGAAGACAAAGAAGTGAGAAAGTATGTTGAATTAGATATAAAATTAAAGTTGGGATTTTGACTGGAATTGATTGCTAAAAATCCGAATGAGAAAAAATTCTCAAAATTCTTATCATGGAAAGTTTCTGCAAAACTGTAAGATTTACTCATAAGTTTCTAATAGTAAGGAAAAAAGAGTTGATAGAGAAGGCAATGATAAGAAGGAAACAATACAATTTCACGCTTGTCTCTCGCCTGATTCAGACTGTTGAATGAACTAATTGTTTAGATATGGTACTAATTCCATTTCAACCCCTCCTTTAGATTGCTGAGAAAAGATGGGACTAAGCTCACACTGGTGCTCAGAATGCCTCCCCAAAGCAGGGTCTGTGCAGTCACTACCAATCAGCCAGAGGTTGGCATGCAAATCTCAACATTGTCTCAATCCCTAACCTTGGGGAGATAAAAATCTTAATTTCTTGGCATCCTATTCAAACCTTTTTCATCCTTCCCCCAAATTAATTTTCCAGTCTTCAGTTCTACCACACACCTATAGGTTCCAAAAGTAAGCCATAAAGACATATGCAGAGGTCTTCAAATAATTATTGACTCAACTTTTTGTCACACCTTTTGTTCTTAGTAAAATTCTATATACAACATTTAACAAAATTTAAATGCCACCCTGATTTCTGACTACCACCTTGTTACAATTGATTCATCTTTTTTTCATAAAACTTTTATAATTTTTTTGAACTGTTAGAATACTTATTTTACCTTATGTCCATCTTTTTTAGGTATTATACTTAAGAAAAATACATGTATTTTATTATTTACCCCTCTAGCATCTAGCATAAACTTTATACACTTTATCAAGTCAAACTGTGTTTATTTAAAAATCACATAATTATTTGTCATTTGGATCATCCCAACATATCTCCCTGCAACATATGCTGCTCCACTTTTCCTGCCTAGATTTGTGTTCCTTGATTTGTATAACAAACTAATTATGCTATTAGTTGACCCCAAAGGAATATGAAGTATATATTTATTCAATTGTAAGATATTGGGACAGATGTTAAAATTTCTAAATTAGAAGTTAATACTTACTCCCCTGGGCCTGTGACTATCTAGAAATCATATCACACATGTACAAGTCAAAATTTACTATGTGTGAAGAAACATACTTAAAAAATGCATTCTGAAGAGCAAAATAGAAGTTACACTGATTTGTTCTGTTAATACTTGGATTTATTATATTTAAGCTTTCAGAGACTTTATTTAAAACCTTTTATAGGACAACTGAACTCTAAGAATTGCCCATGTTGAATTTTTTTGCAAGTTTAAGCTCACTTGGCCCTTTATTTTCTTCTGGTTTGACCCTAATATCTTCTACAGTGTTCTAGGGCAAGTTAAGACATTTCTGAATATCTTAACTTTCTTATATATAAATTGAGAGCTATAATAATCTCTACTATCCTACCTACCTATACCAAACAGCTTCTGGGGGATCAAACAAGAAAGTAATGTACAGACATGCCTCCCTGGCACAAATTCCAAAAATATTCTCCTATATGCTTATATATAAGTGTGCACTCATGTAACATTGTGCTTAACGTTATTACTCTGAAGCAATTAAAATTCTAAGACTTAAAATAAATTTTTCTCTAAGTGAAGACACAATTAATCCATGAAAATTCCAGAGATAATTATACCTGGCCGTAAGAATGGGGGCAGTATAGCAGATAAAACACTTCCTAATAACTTGGGTAAAAAGATCTTTGGAAAACAATCAGAAATGGTGCCAAATTACTAGCTACTCAACAAATATTTTGTGGATCATAAATTCTCTTAGAAAGCTTTGGGCAAACTTAATTAGAATTAAAAAACCCCTTTCTCGACTATGATTAGTCGACACTTTAATTAGATGGACACAACATAAAAAGCTTGGTTTTATTAGGTTTATCAAATTATGGTCTGAAATATTTATCCCCTTTTGATGTATTAAAAAGAAGGCTTGTACTGAGGGTTTAACACCTCTAAGCAAGCTGGGCAGATCTTCATACTAGCAGAGTCTGGATGCACCAGCTTTTCTTAGTTGTCTCTGATTTTTTTTTCTTTCAAAACATTACCTCAAATTATGCTAAAGATGCCCATTTGCTCTTACAAATAGTCTGAACTTGTTTACTCAGTCAATCAGAGAAAATACACAGCCTGGACGAGGGTAGAGGGAGTGGAGATGGATGGAATTGAAATTATGTGAGACACCTTTGGGAGACAGAAATCAATACTACTTGGAGTTGGATTTGTCATAGTGAAGAGAGTTGTCAGGGATGACTTCAAGAAATTTACCTTACATAACAGCAAGGCTGACAATGACCATTTAGTGAGTTGGAAACAGAAGACTTAGCAGGATTAGGGATGGATCAGCATCATTGACTTCATCAAACGAAAATGTATTCATCTCAGAACATATTTTTATATCTAGCCAAATGTCTCTAAATTCTATTACTAGAAAATCATTCATTTGTATTAATGTTATTCTCTCTTTTTTTTTCCTAGTAGGAACCATTCTGGATAGTCAGAATACTACAAAGTGATGTTCATATCTCAAGATGAATTTATCAAATCAGTCTTGTGTATTATAACAGCATAAGGCTTGTGAGAAATTTTAAAAGAACAATAGAATAAAGAAAAGATAGTGATAAAATACTTACACTACTGAAGAAGACTATTCCAAAATAAAATGATAGCATTGAATAACTTTTACGTTTCTTGAAGTTTCTTGGACTCATCGGGATGTAAACATTTTTCCTGAATTTAACAACATTGAAAGATGTGTAATTAAAAAAGCTTTACTTTAGATTTCTTTTATGGTCCACATACCATACATTTCCTTATTCACTATGTTCATAAATCAAGTGGAGCAAATTCACTGAGCCTTATGTGTGTGTTTTATGCTCACATTTGTGCTTTTGAACGAGAACTTATCATGTTCTTACACCTGTTACTGGAATCATGACCTTTGCCATGTCCGATGTGCTGGCACAGGTTGTGTGCCTAGTACATAAGAGCAGAACTTCAAGACTGAGCAGATTATCTTGACTAAATACCTTTATCAATAATCACTGACACCTGTCAACTATTTCCTTTAGTCTTATTAGGAGATCATTTTTTCAGGTATTTTGACAGTTATTTTCACAAGAGAGGATTTTTTAATGCTTCAATTGAAATTTTAAAAGGTTTCTTTGTTGTTGGGTAGGGGAGTTAAGATATCTTAATCTTAGCTTAAAACACATACGCCAAAGAAAAACGTAAGAAAATAAAGAAGCATCAATGATACTGAGATGAAATAAGTTTCATATATCAATTACTTTATGACAGACGTAATTAAAGTAATGGTTAAATAATATAAAAGGAACAATTTTAGTCATGTAAAAATATCATAAATTTAAAAAATATATCATAAATTAAAATACCAATTGACACTGAAATTAAAGAAAAATTAAAGAAAATTACACGTTTTCACTATTATATCGAAGCACTTTTTTCTTTACCATACAGTACTAAGAATTAGAAATACTTTCAATCTTCTTTTTTTTTTTTTTTTGAGATGGAGTCTCACTATGTTGCCCTCAATAGAGCACTGTAGCAGCACAGCTCACAGCAACCTCAAACTCTTGGGCTTAAGCAAGTCTCTTGCCTCAGCCTCCCAAGTAGTTGGGACTACAGGTGCCCGCCACAACATTCAGCTATTTTTTGTTGCAGTTGTCATTGTTGTTTAGCCAGCCTGGGTTGAGTTCAAATCTGCCAGCCTTGGTGTATGTGGCTGGTGCCTTAACGACTGTGCTATGGGCGCCGAGCCACTTTCAATTTTCTTTTAAATGATACATTAAAATGTTATTTGAAAATTGCTGTGTTTTTCTCTGTTGGTAATTCTGAACACTTGATGTTTCTGTGTCACTTGCACATTTTATTCTATGAATCTCCATCTGATGGATCAATGTATTGATTTTTATGAGTTCTTTATAGGTGAAAAACAGCTCCTTAGCTGTCATTGTATTTTAAGCATATTTTTTGAGTTTTTTTATTTTCCTTACAAGAATTTAGAAATATTTTTACCCAAACCATGTGAGTTTATGGATTTGAAGGTCTGTACATTCCACATCAGTATCCACCAAATTTATGCTTTATCTTATGGTTGAAATTATGTATTCTTACCTATCAGAGGAAGAAATTTACCAGGTATGGCATCTTTTCTTTGGTTAAATAGTCTGTTAAGATTTCATCCATGTAGTTTCTTCTCATGGCCTCAGTCATCATCCTGCCAAGGCTCTTTCCTCCTTTGACAGTGTCTGCTCCATTTATATCTTAAGCAAAGTTGTCAGAAACAATTCAAGTCGTATCTTGAACACAGTGCAAGCAGTTGGCCTATTTCTTTAACCATTTTTACTTATAAGAGATTACAACTTAGCATTTTGTATGTGATGCCTTGGCCTTCTTTGCCTTGTTACTGTTACAACTCTTAATCTCTCTTATAATAGACACAAGCTTTATTTTTCTTTAATTTCCAGTTGATTTTCTCCAAATTACTAAGACTCTGACAGTGTGTCTACACTGAGCTTTAAAGAAGATTAAAATGGGTCATAGTTAAAATTATGTAAGTAAAATACATAGCACCAAAAAAAAAGTGGTGATGATTTTGATTGAATCTTGGAATGAGATTTCTGGAACTGGCTTCAGATTATAAAGCTCTGATGATCTGATAAAGACACAGAAGTACAGAGAATGCACAAAGAAAAGAAAAATACAGCCTTCCTCAAACAAGGGGCACTTAACGACCCCCATACTCAACCTAAAAGTGAAAGAAGTTTTAGAGTTGGATACAAAATATGATACAGGGAAAAATATATTATTTAAAATGAGTTGCCTGTTTTTTAAACTTAATTTTTTCTTCTTTTTAATATTTTTCTTCATTAATGCCAATTTCATCTACTTATCCCAGGTAATTCATCTTTAATGTCTTTTACATTCTCAGGTCAGTATGATAATCTTTTCCAATACTTTCCATCAAAATCTCTTCTTCATACTCCATATTAACTGAACCGAAGTAAACATTTTCCATAACACAATTTTTCTGCATTTCATTATCCATTATTCTACTTTTTCAATATGCTGGAAACAATTTTGGAGGGGCAGTTTAAAAATCCCTGACGAAAACAAGTAGATGTTCCAGGAGGTTCCAAGAGGCTTCTTTGGAGCAGAGCAATGAACTCTAGATAATAATAACCATTAATATTAGTAGTAGCTTGAAGTTTCACTTTCTAATGTTCACAAGTTAAGAAAACTTAGAGAGGTGTTTAACAATGACATTCCTCTGGTCTCATCCCAGACCATTCATTTTTTAAAAACTTCCAAAATGATTCTAGTTTGAAAACCACTATCTAATCTTTGATTATAGAAGTAATTAAGTAAATGAGGGTTTATCAGTGAAAGAAATATTCTTGGAGAGTCTTAGTACCCATGTATACATTTATTTCCTAACACTAAAACACAGGTAGCTAGGAATGGTGGGATGCACCTGGAGTCCCAGCTCCTCAGGAGGTTGAGGTGAGAGGATTGCTTGAGCCCAGAACTTATGTACAGCAGTTAGCTATAATCATTACTGCACTCTAGCCTGGGCAACAAAGGAGACCTTGTTTCTAAAACATACATAGACTGCTAGAAAATTATAGATAATTTCTCAAGAGAATTTATCAAATATTAAAGGGTAATTTCAAATAGAGAAAAGTGTATTAAATATGTGCATAATGCAATTAAATAACTTTCACCCAATATTGAAATTGAAGGTTCTCTGTTTAAAAAGTTAAAGCTCTAAATAATTAGGATCCATTACATTGTAATAATGAAAAATTAACACTGTATCATCATTGACTTCATTGGTGTTTTTAAAATCTTCTTGAGAGTACATATTTGTACTATGTTCAGTTGTTCCCTAATTCTTTTAAAAACAATTTTCAATGCGGCTGGGCTCCCGTAGCACCATGGTTACAGTGCCAGCCACATACACTAAAGCTGGCAGCTTCCAAACCAGCCTGGGCCAGCTAAACAACAATGACAACAACAACACCAAAATAGCCCAGTGTTGTGGCAGGCGCCTGTAATCCCAGCTACTTGGGAGGCAGAGGCAAAAGAATCACTTAAGCCCAAGAGTTTGATGTTGCTGTGAGCTGTGACACTACGGCACCTTACCAAGGATGATAGCTTGAGACTCTGTTTCAAACAAAACAAACAAAACAATTTTCAATGATTCTTGGCAACATTTTATTGTATTTTCAAAAGGGGGGGGAAAATATATATATATATATATATATATAAAAGGAAAATTACAGAGTAACAAATTTTAACATTATAAAGAAGCTACTTTTAAGCTGGAGTACAGATATTAAGCACTTATATGCATAAATTATAATACATGCACCATCATAGAACTGTAGACTAAAATATGTGTGTGTGGTGTGTGTGTGTAACTCCTTTCCAAATTTCTTCAATAAGGTCCATCCTCATTTATAATTTATGAGTGGCCTCATATACATTCCCCCAAATGATGAGCATAATAATTTTCATGTTACATTCAGAGACTGAATTCTTCTACTTTTGATAATTTTAAATATGTTCATACATAAATTATAGCATTTAGAGAAAAGCAGTGCTGACTTCCAGATTTTTTTCTAATTTCTAATAGAGCACCCTTTTACTATTTATCACCTTTAGCTTTTATAGACTTGGATAAAATAATATGTTCCAATTATGTCCCAATATCATCTTATACCTAGGCAGAAACACATAGAAAAGAAATTCTAATTTATTCAACCTTACCTTAAGACAAAGTTACAAAAACAAGCTCTGAAGGCAGCCACACCATGGCACTTCTTATTAAACCCTTCTTTATGTCCTTTCATCTTTACCTTACTTTTTCCTCCTCTTATATCCTGGAATCCAGAACCACAATTTTCTGATTCCAAAGTTTTTTGTATTACTATATATTTTCATGAATTTTGAATACATATTACACTAAGTATATTGAAAGAAAATTGGAAAAAAATATCACAAATTTGCCTGAATAGGCTGGAAGAAATAGAATTCAAATAGCAGCTTTTTTACAATACTGCATTCAAACTTGTTTCTGGATGACACATTATGTACACCATATAATTTTCAGTTGACTTTTTGGTATGACACTTCACATTTAGGTATGAAAAGGCCCAATCTGAAGTAATATCAAAACTTTATTTTCTTATCCACTGTTAGAAATTTCTCATCCCCAACAAGTGTTCAGTTCTTCAGATTAGGAGGGCAGAAAGCTAGGCTGATGTTCAACATCTGAGATCCACCCACCCCTCTCTTTGTAGATACTTTCTGGATTCCTTAAGGTTTTGGTAAGGGCTGAGAATTATTAGACAAAAAAACACAATCTTTTTTTTGACATGTAATCCTGCTCACCCCTAAAGATATATTACAAGCTTCTTCCCTCGAGAGGAAGAGCAGCTCTGTGCTGGGAGGCAACTTGTAATTTCCATTTCAAAAACCAGCAGAATTTTGAATGTAACCCCTAATCTGAGCCCTCTGCCAAGCAACTGATTTAGTTGAGGAGGATCCAGGACACAGCAGTTGGCTGCAAACCAGGAGGCAGAGAAGGCCTATGGTTGAGTGGCAGTGACTGAATTCTGTCCTAGTTTCTTAATTTTATTACAACCATGAACTCCTTTCCAGAATGGTACTCAATGTGGTGCTTCAAAGCAGGACATGAGTAATGGATTCTGTGAAGGTTGTCACTCAGTTAGTTTGGGTTTGCTTTATTTTGTTTTGTCTACAACTGCTTTTTAATTTTCCCCTGGAATTCAGTATCACTAGTGTACCCTTTGCTACAGGATCTCAATATTAACACTGAAATGAGAGACAATCATTCAGGAGCTGGGTTTCCTACTTGCATCTGAGGCCCTCAGAGGACCATCTTTATAGAATTGTTCAAGTTTGTGGACGCCCTTCTCACAGATGTATGTCCCCATTTCTTGGTGAAGAGTTGTCCCTCAGGCATTCTGAAGCCTACAGAAGGGAGGAGTAGAGAGATTTAAGAAAAGCAATTCGTTCCACATTTCTAGCTTAAAGTCCTGGGAGTTTTTTACTCACATAATAACATAAAATTCTGGGCATTTTAACTTCATTTACTATTTAATTGAGATACTTTATACCAGTTAGTAATGACAGAAGTTCAAATCATTCCTAGTTATTCAAAAGCATTCATTAAATGCAGAGACTCTGGTGTGTACGGAGTAGAAAGTCTAGAGCAATCTACAGGCCTGTTTCTCTTTTCCTGGTCCTGAACTTGTATTCATTCCTATATACATATATATTTCTAAGGTCAAGACAAATATAAAGAAAAATACGCTAACAATTCAATTTGACATATAAGTCTTGTTCAGAGTTTGATCAGGTAATTGATCTCGAAGAGCTAATGGAAATGAGGATTAGAGAAAATGATATATGAGAACTGACTTTTCCTTACAAGATACCTGCCTTGGGGAAAGTCACTATAGAGATTTGAAAGCAAAATAAGAATCACAAGAAAAGGAGGGGAGGCCCAAGAGATTTGGGTATTATTTGAGTCACCTATTATCCTTCTTTCCAGTCTTATTCCCCACTTTTCCACAGTAAAAACCTTAATTATTACATAGAGACTTCATAAAATTCTGAATTTAATCACCACAACTCAGCAATTGACAGTTTGTAACTATGGATTTAATTTTATTTAATTTTATTTATTTTATTTAATTTTTATTTTTATTTCAATATTTTTATTTTCAGGTAAAGAATCCTTACAATTTTAAGTTTTAGAGATGCTATTTTACAGATTTTGTACCATTTTGAAACCAGGAATTTCAAACTTTGAGCTTATTATGTCTTTCAAACTCACTGACATTTTGAAATATTTGGTCCATCCAGTGGTCCATATGTATTTCCGGTGTCCTCCTTCAAAATGGTGGATGCTTTCAGCCATTCAATAAGCCAAAAACCTAGCTTTTCACAAGAAAGTGAAAATTTACTGAATAGTCACTGCATTCAAAGACTACAGGGTCCCCATACTTCAGTGTAAATTATACCCTTAGTACTTCCAATCCAACCAATTCAAAAAATCAATCTAGCATTTTCCCAGTTATCATACCAAAACATTTACATTCCACATTTATTAAGTTTCACACATACCCTTGTAAGATGCCCCGCAGGTGTAAATGCCAGGAAGGCTATGTTAACTATTGTGATTAAAATGTGTCAAATGGTCTGTGAAGCTAGTGTATGATGCCCCATGATCATATCGATGTACGCAGCTATGATTTAATTAAAAAAAAAAAAAAAAAAAAAAGGAAAAAGAAATCAATCTAAAGTTTACATTTCCTTCAGGCTTCATTGACTATATCCCATATTGTGAACAATCATTATATTTCACAAAATTGGGAGGTATGAGCAAAGACATTCTTTCTGGTCAGTTTAAACAGGAAACAAATGCATTAAGAATAAGTTGTACGTATCTGGAAAAGACCAGAGAGCCAGAGTACAAGGCCTCCCTATCAGGGTTCACGTTCAGACATAATGAAAATATACCTGGACAATTTCAAAAATATCAGTAAAAGTTACTATAATTAACAAGAGAATGTGTTGAAGTGTACAAGGACACAAGGCAATTTTATAAAAACTAACATTTTACATTAGTTCATTCTTAGTAGTAAGTATAAAACATACAGGGATAAGTTTAATAAGAAATATAAATGCATATATAATAATATACAACCTTATGTAAGATTGAAAATAAGGTATTAACATGTGAAAAGAAATCCCTACTTTTAGAAGTAATGTTTTAATATAATAAAAATTCTAGTTGTACTAAAAAATACTTAAGCTTATGACTATTCCAACAGATACCAGAAAAAGAAGAATGAGATTGACTTACTATATATCACCAAAAAGCTATAGAGCTACTCTAATAAAATTGATTTGATTATTTTAAGAATAAGCAGAGGAATAAACACATAGGTTAATGAAATAGGGAGTTCACAAAAATGTAAAACTTACATAAATAATAGAAGAAATAGTTGAGGTGAATGGAAAATAAACCATGATTTATTCAGTGAATTATCTTGGTAATAATCTGGGAAAAAAGTTTGATAACCATCTCACGTAGGATATTCAATTAAATTTCTAATAGGTTACAAATTGAAAACATGTTAATGAAAATACCATAGAATTAATTCAAGAAGAATATACAAAATCAAAAGAGGAGAGAAGACAATAAAGGAAGAAAATTGAAAGTTATAAAAGAAATTTTAGAATTTAAGATTCAAAGAAAATTTTATGTAATTAGGTGATTTCTGCTTTTTTGGGGGGGGGCCTTTAAGTACACATTTTTTATTTTATTTTATCTTTTATTAAATCATAGCTGTGTACATTCATGCACTCATGGGGTACAATGTGCTGGTTTTACATACAATTTGAAATATTTTCTTCAAACTGGTGAACACAGCTTTCACAACATTTTCTTAGTTATTGTGTTAAGACATTTATATTCTACACCTAGTAAATTTCACATGTACCCTTGTAAGATGAACCATAGGTATGGTCCCACCAATCACCCTCCCTCCAACTATCCTCCCCCCAACCCCTCCCCTCATTCTCCCCTTCCCCTTCTTCTTGGGCGGTAATTGGGTTATAGCTTTCATAAGAAAGCTATAAATTGGTTTCATAGTAAGACTGAGTACACTGGATACTTTTTCTTCCATTCTTGAGATACTTTGCTAAGAATAATATGTTCCAGCTTCATCCATGTAAACATGAAAGAGGTAAAGTCTCCATCTTTCTTTAAGGCTGCATAGTATTCCATGGTGTACATGTACTACAATTTGCTAGTCCATTCGTGGGTCGATGGGAACTTGGGCTTCTTCCATGACTTAGCAATTTTGAATTGGACTGCAATAAACATTCTGGTACAAATATCTTTGTTGTAATGTGATTTTTTGGTCTTCTGGATATATACCTAGTAGAGGAATTATAGGATTGAATGACAGGTCTATTTTTAGATCTCTGAGTGTTCTCCAAACATCTTTCCAAAAGGAACATGTTAGTTTGCATTACCACCACCAATGTAGAAGTGTTCCCTTTTCACCATATCCACACCAACATCTCTTGTTTTGAGATTTTGTGATGTGGGCTAATCTTACTGGAGTTAGATGATATCTCAAAGTAGTTTTGATCTGCATTTATCTGATGATTAAGAATAATGAGCAGTTTTTCATGTGTCTGTAGGCCAGGTGCCCGTTTTCTTCACAGAAGTGTCTCTTTTAGTCCCTTGCCCAGCCTGAGATGGGACCACTTGTTCTTTTCTTGCTAATATGTTTGAGTTCTTTGTGGATTCTGATGATTAATCCTTTGTCAGAGACATAACCTGCAAATATCTTCTCCCATCTGAGGGCTGTTTGCTTGCTTTACTTATTGTGTTCTTAGCTATGTAGCAGCTTTTTAGTTTGATCAGGTCCCAGTAGGGTATTTTTGATGTTGCTTCAATTGCCCAGGGGGTCCTTCTCATAAAATATTCACTCAGGCCAATTTCTTCAAGAGTTTTCCCTGCACTTTCTTCTAGTATTTTTATATTTTCATGTTTTTAGTTTCAATGTTTTTTTATTTTGTTTGTCTTTCTTTATTTCTTTGTGTTTTTTTTTTTTTTTTTTTTTTTTTTTTGTGTGTGTGTGTGTGTGTGGTTCTGGCCAGGGCCAGGTTTGAACCTACCACCTCTGGTATATGGGGCCAGCGCCCTCCTCCTTGAGCCACTGTCACCACCCTTAAGTTTAAATCTTTACTCCAGTGAGAGTCTATCTTAGTTAATGGTGAAAGGATGGGTCCAGTTTTAGTCTTCAGTCTTCTACAGGTTGACAGCCAGTTCACCCAGCACCATTTGTTAAATAGGGAATCTTTTGCCCACTGAATGTTTTTTCTTTTTTTTTTTTTTCCAGTTTTTTTTTTTTTTTTTTTTTCTTTTATGTTGTTTTAATTTTTGTTATTTATTCTATTTTTAAGCTATGAATTTATATGTAAGTGGGTCTGTATATATGTAGTCTTTTTTTTTTTTTTTTTTGCTTAATCATAGCAGTGTACATTAGTGCAATCTTAACTGGCTTGTCAAAGATCAAATAACGGTAAGTAACTGGATTCATCTCTTGGTTCTCTATTCTGTTCCAGACATCTACTTCTCTGTTTTTATGCCAGTACCATGCTGTTTTGATCACTATAGATTTATAGTATAGTCTGAGGTCTGGTAGCATGATTCCTCCTGCTTTGTTTTTATTTCTGAGTAATGTCTTGGCTATTTGAGGTTTTTTATGATTCCATATAAAATGAAGTATTATTTTTTAAAGACCTTTAAAGTATAACAGTGGAGCTGTAATAGGGATTGCCTTAAAATTGTATATTGCTTTGGGTAGTATGGACATTTTAACAGTGTTGATTGTTCCCAGCCATGAGCATGGTATGTTTTTCCATTTAACATCTCCAGCTATTTCTTTTCTTAGAGTTTCATAGTTCTCTTTATAGAGAAAGATGATCAAGGGAATCCATAAAGGGTCAGAAGAGATCAAACTTTCACTCTTCACAGATGATATGATTCTATATCTGCAAAACAACAGGGATTCTTCTACAAAACTCTTAGAAGTGCTTTTTCTGTTTAATTGTTGGGGATTCATTGAGGGTACAAGAAACCAGGTTACACATTGACTGTGTTCAGTAGGTAAAGTCCTCTTATTATTGTGTCCTGCCCTCAAAATGTGTGTCACAAGCTGTAACCCCTCCACCTCCTCCCTCCTTCCCTCTCTTGGCTCTCTCCTTACCCCAATCCCCACTAATTAATTGTCCTCATATCAGAATTGAGTACATAGGATTCTTGCTTCTCTATTCTTTTGATGCTTTACTAAGAATAATGTGTTCTGCTTCCATCCAGGTTAATACAAAAAATGTAAAATCTTCATCTTTTTAATGGCTGAATAGTATTCCATGTTATACATATACCACAGCTTGTTAATCCATTTCTGGTTTGGTGGGCATTTTGGCTGTTTCCACATTTTTGAGATTGTAAATTGAGCTGCGATATACATTCTAGTGCAAGTATTTTTATTAGAAAAAAATAAAATGATTTAGCAGAAAAGAAATAGAAAGTTATCTCTACATATACACAGAGAAGGGAATGGCTTTTAGAATATTTTAGTCAGTAAAAAGGTAGATTCCTTTCTGCTACGTAATAGTAAAAGAGAAGAAGAGTGAAGAGAAAATACTCTGTGTGAATAGAAAACATTAGGGTGGAGGGGGAGTTATTATTCTACTGCATGACTTTCTGCCTTTTTCTTTTAAAACACAACCTCAACGTGAATACATGCTTGCCCATTGTCTAGTGACCATGACATTGGTAACATAGAAAAATTACAAATGTTGAGGATTAAGTATGATTCTTTACTTGGTCTTAGCCTTTGACTTAGCCTTTGATCTTTTGAAATAAGTACCCCTCATCATGTAACTAGCATAACAATGTCAGTGGTAAAAACAAAGCTTGCCATCATTCAAGTTTATTCAAATATCTGCATATCCATTTCAAATATAAGTGATATCTGCATATCCATTTCAAATATGAGTAAGTATTCATGATAGAATAAAAGAAATTATTATGCCTATATTGAAATTCTATAGATCAGCTGAAGTCTAAGTGTGTATTTTGTAATAAAGCAGTAGAACCTTGCAATAATTAATTATGGCATTAATCACTGATAATCTTATATACAATAAATATTAATAATGAACTTAAAGAGCATATTAATGCTCAATAAATTTGGGAAGGACATGTCATCTTTTTTAAAGCAAGAACATCAAAGTGATAATATATATATATTTTTAATATGGGAATTGCTGTTTTAGTGTTATTACCATTAAAGAAAATACCCCTTCCCTAAGTCAGATACCTATGAAAGTGAATGGAGATCACTAGGCTTTGATGATAACAGCCATGAGTAGTAGTCTGTCTAGCCATAACTAATAGAAAACATAATTTGTTTCACAACCGACCTCAAGTGAAAGGCATCATCTGTTTGGAATTGCAAACATCCTTTTTGGAAAGACAACATTCTAGCAGCTAATAGGTGTGAGAAATGATTGTCTCTTCATTATAATGTCAAATTTTTTAAAAAGCAATCAACTATTACTGTGCTAATAATAGATTAATAATGTTAATAATAGTTATGTTTTGTATAACATTAAATTTATTCTTCAATCTCTGGATTCATTGTGCACTGATAATACTTGTCTTCTGCTGGGGTATTACATATTAATTGTTACAATCACCCATTTAGCATTCAGAAAAAATGTGTTTCTCTAGATACATTTGTATTTTAATCAAACATAGACAATCAAGTGAACTAGCAGTGAACAGAACATTTGTTTCACCTTTTATTTTTCAAAATTCCTTCTGCTTTGGGGAGGAAAAATTAAGGAGAAAAGTAGAAGTTAATGTGAGTGTGGATAGGATCTTGCAATGAGAAAAAGTTAGGAAGACCTGGACCATAAAGGCAGAATATGTTAAAAAATATTGATAAAGGAATGTTTACCAATGCCAAATCAACCAAAAAATCAATAAGCACAAATATGCAACAATCTCTAGCTGGGATTTTTATATATGCATTGGTAATAGATATATAACCAGAAAATAATCAAAAGTTATTATTTTATGGATTTATAAAAATATCTACTTGTTTTGTGGAAGGTTATATAAGCATGTATAAAAAGTTATAAAAAGTCATACTGTAGGAAGTTGGGTGCAGGAGCTGTCATGCCTATAGTCCCAACTACTCAGGAGGTAGGAGGCCAAGGCAGGAAGATTGCTTGAGCCCAGGAGTTCAAGGTGCAGTGAGCTATAATCATGCAGCTGCACTCTAACCTGGTTACAGAGTGAAAACTCATCACCCCCTCCAAAAAAAGTCATGCTATAGATGACTTAGTAGATTTTTTTAGTTAAGCAAACCTAGAAGATGGTTGGAAGATGGTTTTAATTAAGCAAACCTAGAAGAGGAGAACACATGGTAAAGAAGGAGACAAACAAGAAAAAAATATATAATAAGGAAATGGAAAAGCAAAGGGTGCTTGCACAGTGAAATCCCTTAAAACGAACACCTAACTATGTTCTGGGTAAAGTTTATAAAAGCTAGGTAAGTTCAGTTACTGCATGGATTTTTACTGGAGGTATTGTGTGTGGGTTATTTCTTGTGTGGGTTAAAACCCCAAAGGACGGACTTCTGCATTCATTTTTATTCTTTTTCTTTCACCTCAGCTTTCATTGTACTACATTGTTTCACTAGGACGCATAGTGGGCTGCTCTTTGCTTCCAAGACTGCACCTATGGCTGCATCACCTGGAAGGGAGAAACACTATGCTGTCAAAGGTGAAAAGGACAGAAAGACAAAGAAAGCACATGAATGTTGTGTCCCCACGTGCTGGCAGAGAAGAAGATAGTGAATCCACTCTCTCAAGACCTTCTATTATAGAAAGACTACCTAGTCCTATCTAAAAGGCCTTTACTATCTTGACTTAATCATTTCCTAAAAGCCCATCCCTTAATACTATCATATTGGTGATTAAATTTCAACATATAAGTTCTGGGAGACATTCAGATCAATACAAGACCTCAGTATATTAAGTTTTATAATTGGTATTCTTATTTTTAAATAAGTTCTATTTTAGTTTGATTCTATATTTCTAGGTGTCCTAGTATGATATTCAAAATTAAAAATGAGTATGCCCCTTATTGCCTTCCTGTCAATGAACAAGGATGAACTTGACACCTCCATTTTACATTTCATATTCTCATGATTTTTCAAAAACATTCAAAATTTGAAATGCTCTGAAGCCTTTGTTATTCTTGTGAGTCAGCTACTAATCCCACGCACGTTGTCGATATGTGGTAAAAAAAAACAGGCAGGAGTTTGAACAGCAGATTCTCAATTTTATTTCTTAAGTAGCAAACTCGTAAGAAGATTTCAAATAGTTACTCTGAGTATAAATAAGTGAATAAATACATTAGTTACAATGAAAATATTTTACTACATTTCACAACAATATGATTTCAATTTTTTTGTCATTTGATCCTTGGGAAAGTTAGGGCCTATGGCTTTAAATTTATTTATTCAATAAACTTTTATACTGATCTTTTGGACTCAAGAACAGGTATTACATCACCTTTAATATTTAAGAATGACACTTGAATTAGGAGGGAATAATGGTAATTATAATCACTAAGATAGTGGTTATACTGGATTCTATGATAACCTTGCCAGAGACCTGGGACCTGACAAGGTTTATAAGAGAAGGTGCAAGTTCTGGAAAATATGAATAAATAACTTCTAAATGAAGGATGGAGAAAGAAAAGTGTTTTAACTTAGTGGATGTGCATATGCAGAAGCATGAACAGATAAACCACAGGAGACAGTCCAGTACCTGCAGAGAGCTTGAGTGGCCAGAACTGAGTCAATATGGGAGACGGAGTAAAGGAGACAAGTAGCAGGAGGAAGTGAAACCCGGAGCTTGTGCAGTGGCTCAGGCCTGTGATCCTGGCACTCCGGGATGCCCAGGTGGGTGGATCGCTTGAACTCAGAAGTTCAAGGCCAGCCTAAGCAAGTTGAGCAAGAGTAAGACCCCAAACTCAGGCACAGTGGCTCAGGTCTGTAATCCTGGCACTCTGGGAGGCCACGGTGGGTCGATTGCCTGAGTTCCTGGGTCAAGACCAGACTGAATCAGAGTGAGACCGTATCTCTAAAAATAGCCAGATATTATGGTGAGTGCCTCTAGTCCCAGCTACTATGGAGGGTGAGGCAAGAGAATTGCTTGAGCCCAAGAGTTTGGTTGCTGTGAGTATGATGCCATGGCACTGTACCATGTACAGGCAGCCAAAGTGAGACTCTGTCTCCAAAAAAAAAAAAAAAGAATGAGAACCCATCTCTACTATAGAAAAATTAGCTGGGGGTTGTGGTGGGTTCCTGAAGTCCCAGCTACTCAGGAGGCTGACTCAGGAGGATCGCTTAAACCCAGAGGTTTGAGGTTGCTGTTGAGCTATGACACAATGATATTCTATCCCGGGCAATAGAATGAGACTCTGTCTCAACAACAACAAAAATTGAAACCACAAAAACTCTTGTGTGTTCACTCAAGGAGTCAGAACTTCAGACCACTTCAAATTCTGAATGCTTCTTAACAACTCTGATAAAGAGTACTTTCAAACAATATTTAATGAATAGTTAAATCGTTAAAAAATGACTACTGGATGAAACTGTTTCCTATCACCATAATAACCAATTTCCACCAGATAAATTATATTACATTGAAAAACCTATTTTTTCCCCAGGTTGGTTGAATTTCTTCCCATTTAGTCTTTTTTTTATATTATTAATAAATCATAGCTGTGTACATTAATGTGGTCATGGGGCACCATACACTGGTTTTATAGACCATTTGACTTATTTTCATCACACTGGTTAACATAGCCTTCCTGGCATTTTCTTAGTTATTGTGTTAAGACATTTATATTCTACATTTACTAAGTTTCACATGTACCCTTATAAGATGCACCGTAGGTGTAATCCCACCAATCTTCCTCCCTCTTCCCATCCTGCTCCCTCCCTTCCCTCCCTCTCCCCCTTCCCCATATTCTTAGATTATAATTGGGTTATAGCTTTTATATGAAAGCCATAAATTAGTTTCATAGTAGGGCTGAGTACATTGGATACTTTTTCTTCCATTCTTGAGATACTTTACTAAGAAGAATATGTTCCACCTCCATCTGTGTAAACATGAAAGAGGTAAAGTCTCCATCTTTCTTTAAGGCTGCATAATGTTCCATAGTGTACATATACCACAATTTATTAATCCATTCATGGGTCATCTTAAATAAACTAAAAAGTCATTCTTCTGGACCAGCGCCTCAGACTAACTTTTTTCCCCTTTGAAAAGGAAGCATTTTATGTTTCTGTGTTAGAGACTATTATTTTGCTTTGATCTCAAAACACTTTAACAACAACAACGAAAAAAAAAATAATTGAAGCTCTGTGCATCTTAATTCTGAATCTTCTTTGGATAACATACAGTCACAATCTATATATTATTCTTTCTTTCATAAAAGCTAGTGAAGTTTCATTGTAATGTACTCAAATGACTCAAGAATAGAAACAAGATAAATATTTTACAAAAAGCATAGGTGAAATAGTGTAGAAAATATATAAAATATCTCAATTTCCTATTCATTAGAATTTTAATATTTTTATTATAGAATGAAATTTGAAGCAAATTACCTTGAAAAGTTGCTTTAATTTTTTCAAATCCTCTTGGTTTTATTAGGAAGATGCTACCCAGTAATCTTTATGGACTAATAGAGATCATAGCTTTTAGTATAGCTTTATGTATAAAAATAACCTTGCCATCTACTCTAATTAAGATGTCCTATGTTGGTTAAGAAGATAGAAATTGCCTTGTAAAGGAAAAATACAACATTCAAAGTTTTTTCCCCTCTAATTACTAAAAAGATACAGGTGTGATTAGGTTTTTATGTATAGAATGAAGTTAGATATAATGTAGAAAAATACAATTATGCATTAAAAATATTTGGAAACAAAAGAGAAGGGAACTTGCAATTCTTTTCACCCCAAAAGTTTAGATGTTTACAATTTAATTTAATTATCACACAAAAATGAGTCAAGAGGCATAGCAAATTTTAATCTATTGCTAAGCAAGGCCTTTACCGTTGATATTGAACAATTATTTTGACTTTTATTGCTTAGTGATGGTAAATATCTCTGATGCCAATAAAATCCCTTCCTGTTGAATCATTTGGATTTTTTACATACAATTCTACTTCATTCATTTTCCACTGCATTTCTCATATTCTCAGTTAATGTGATAACACTATTGAAAATTGGGGATCTAAATAAATAATATGTATTATATACATTTAATGGATATTATAAAAGGGAATTTCTAGAGCCTTGCTCCAGATACATTAACGTTTACAAATTAGCAAAAGCATGCAGTTCCACTTGGATTACTATAAAAAGTTTTAAATTGATTGCCCAGAAACCAATTGGCCCTGTCCCAGGTACCACATATAAGAAAGAATTTGTACCATTGCAGAAGGAGCAATTCTTTCCCATTAAATGGTAACCTTTGAATATGTTCCAATTGATCCCTCTAACATCTCCGTTCTTATCATTCTTTGTTAGTGACATAATATCCTTTACGTGTCATGCAATAATGTTCAGTATGATTTTCAAATGTTCCATAGACTTCATCTACCTACTGTTTCACCATACTCTTTTTTTTTCCTTAACACTTGTGTTCTAAATGCATGTTTCCCCCTGATTCCAAGATGCAGATTACCTCTTGCCTGTTGTCTTGGCTTCTTCCTCACTGGAATCCTGCCGTATCTCTTCTCCACTTCACAGTGCCCTCAAATATTTATTTTCTAAATCATCAGTTTTGAAACTTATCTCCACCGCATCCTGTTTTCTCACTATCCTAATATGATACAACATTAAGCTACCTATAGTCTGATGAAAAGAAGACTATTTGCTTTGAATCATTTGCTAAGCTGCTTTGTACTACATACTGACAGGGAGAAGATAGTAGATCTTAAAGCTCAAAGCAGTTGAGTGAGATAATGTGAAAATGACTCCTATTACTTTTAACCTGACTCATCAAACAACAGTAGAGGGCATTGGAAGAGCTTACATTAATGAGCATTCTCTTGCTTCTGTAGGAAGACACCTGAAAAGTCTCCAACTGTTAAGTATTACAAGTCAAATCTCCAAAGCTAAATTTCAGGCTGCTTAGCAGGAGGCTGAAGGCTTAATAGTGAGGTTAAAATTTAGTTAAATAATTTTTGTGATGGTTGACATTTGCAAAGTCCTCTAGGTCACCATATTCTTTAAGTTGAACATCCATACAATAGTAGATAAAGTCTCCTCTCCTGGGGGTAAATCAAAAGTGTCTGTATGAAAGTCTCATGCATCATTTATACTAGGTCTGAGCCCTCAGGAGGTTCAACCGGTCCACATTCTTGTCCCAGCTATCACATCCAGGTGAGTCAGTAACCCTGCTGACACTCTGACTTCACATAACCCTCTCAGCAGGTCCCTTGTCACCCATCCTATACATGGTTGGAAAAAATTAGAGGGAACACTGACCACAGTGACCTGGCAGGATTGCTATGAGACAAAGGCCATACCAAAATATCAATGCAGCTCCAAAATATGAATAAATTATAAAGGGTTCAGAGGACAGGCACAAAAATGATGAATCACTTTAAAAACAGATTTATGTAAAAAGAGTAAAGGAAACTAAATTATTTAGCCTTGAGGATTGAAAGCTGAGGATTCATTGCATAACTATTTTTAGTGAAGCAACTATCCCTCTTTTAGTTCCATTGTAATCAAGGGTGCATAATTTTATCATTGGGTATAAATCAGAAAATTTGTTGTATAGTCTCTGTATGGTATGAGAGACACTTTAAATGTGGTCTTTTGTAGCCTATGTATGAAAATATCATTTCCACTAATCTATCCCAGCTAGTTTCAGAAGTTGAAACAGATTAAGTCTAATTCTCCAAAGCTCATGCTGTGGTTACACCGGGAAGCAGAGACTCCCAAAACACTGGCCTTATCTCCTGTGGGTGTGAAATGCCAATAACCGCCAGATTAAAGATCCTTAAAAAGTTAATTATACTGTTAGAAAAATGGAGCATGCCTGGAAATAGTAATTATTATTAGACGATTATTTTAATTAGTTATTAAATTACTTCAATATTTAAATGATAAAAATAAATTTTAAAAATAACCATTTATTACTGTTTTTAGTTACACAAAAACATACGAAGATCTAAATTTCTTAAATATGTAGAACACAAATGTGTAAAGCAGACATCAGAAGTGCAGGTGAAACCTACAATCTGCTCTCATTTGGGGGAACATATGCTTTTGGGTAGACCAGTGTCATTAAGGCTAATGACTCCTTGTTATTGCTCTTTGTTCCAGCTTTGCTTTTTACTTCTAACTTGTAAGACAGCTTAAATGGTTGACTTGTTTAAAGTGCTTAATTACCCACGTGGTGGCTATTACCAATACAAACTGTCTACAGGATACACAGGCAGCTATTGTGTCCCAGCTGATGTTACAATACAAAATGGGACCTGAGTACTGTACGTTGCTTTTCAATGCTGTTAATTTGCATGTTTGAATAAGTCTGTTGGGACTCCATTCTACAGCTATTGCTCCATGTACCTGCTTAGGATTGCTTTGGAAAACAGTATGTAACTAGTTTTTTTTCTATTCATCAGAATGGGTGGTTGGGAGCTGCTGACACCATGGGCATTATGCACTGCACCTATGGGTTTCGTGGCCCATTACATTCTGGATTGCTGCACTTGCTTTTCCTTTCCTTCCCCCCCACCCCCCACTTCAATGTTCAGTTACTTTTTATTACTGAATATCCCTGTTAAATATGGAAGCAACCACTAGTTAATGTTCATTAGGTATGAAGAAGAGTGTTTTCCTATTTAACTTTGATTCATGTTTTTTATTGTTAAAATGTCACATTCTCAGGACATCCCAGGCTACTTTATCAAAATTCATATCTTCCATCATTTTTAATGTTTTAATTTCTTCATAGCACTTAGCACTATTTGAAATCCTAATATATATCTGTTTATATGTTTATTTATTCACTTTTTATTTTATTAGGGGATACACGTTTTGATTACATATTTTGTTATGAACAGATTGAATCAAAGTTATAAGTGTGCCCTTCATCTGGATCGAGTGCACTATTCCCAGTAGGTGTGAATTTACACAACCTCCCCTCTGCCCTTCCCCAAGCTTGATTTTCATTCAGATTTACCTCCATATGTGCACTTAAGTGTTGGTTAGTTAGTTCCAATTTGGTATCAAGCACGTGTTTGTTTCTCCATTCTTCTGATGTTTCACTTAGAAGAATGGTTTCTAGCTCCATCCAAATTGTCACAAAGACACTAGATCACCACTTGTTTTAAGGCTGAGCAGTACTCCGTAGTCTGCATGTACCATATTTTATTAATCCATTCATGTATTAGTACACATTTGGGCTGTTTCCGAGTCTTTATAATGATAAATTTGCTGTTATAAACATTCAAGTGCAGGTGTCCTTTTCATAAAATGACAAGTGGGATTGCTGGATCAAATGGTAGGTCTACTTTTAGTTTTGTGTGGAATCTCCATATAATTTTCCATAGAGGTTTCTCAAGTTTGCAGTTTTATCAATAGTGTGTAAGAGTCCCTTTCTCTCCATATTCCTGGCAGCATCTTTTGGTTAGGGAGCTTTTAGTATGAGCCATTTTCACTGGAATTAGGTAATATCTCATTGTGGTTTTGATTTGCATATCCCTAATGAGTAGATATGTTTAGCACTTTTTTCATGTGTTTCTTGGCCAATAAGATATCATTTGAAAAGTTTCTGTTTGTGTTTTTGTCACTTTTTAATTGGTTGTTTCTTACTAATTTGCTTGAGTTCTTTGTAGATTCTTGTTATCAGTCCTTTATCACATGTATAGCATGTGAATATTCTCTTCCATTCTGTGGGTTGTCTATTTGGTCTTGATTGTGGCCTTGGCTGTGCAGAAGCTTAAAGGTGAAGGTCCTGCTTCATTCTTCTATCCCATTTTCCCAGCACCAATTCTTAGAAATATATTTTCTCAAATGTATGCTTTTATCTGTTTTGTAAAAAAAAAAAAAAAGAAAGAAAGAAAGAAAAGAAAAGAAAGAAAAAGAAAAAAACAGATGGGAATATAAGGATGATTTCTTCTCTGCATTCCCTGTTCTGATCCATAGGTCTATGTCTCTGTTTTTGTCACAGTACCATGCAGTATTGGTCTATATTACTATAGACTTGTAATATATCTTGGTGTCTGGTAAAGAGATGCCTTCTACTTTGCTCTTATTACACAAGATTGCCTTGGCTATGCAGGGTCTTTTATGGTTCCATATGAAGCACAAAACTATTTTTTAAGCAAAAAATGGTGTTGGTATATTCATGGGAATTGCATTGAATCTACAAATCACTTTGTGTAGTACAGGTATTTTAAGAATGTTGGTTCTTCCTATGGTATATTTTTCCATCTGTTTACAACCTGTGTAATGTCTTTCCTCAGTGTTTCATAACTCTGTATATCACCTCCTTTGTTAAGTGTATTCCTAGGTTTATTAATTTTCTTTGTTGCTACTGAGAAAGGTATTTTGTCTTTTATTTGATTAACAGCTTGATTGTTGTTGGCCTATATGAAACCTCTGATTTGCATACATTTGAATACATTTGTTCTGTAGTCTGAAACTTTACTGAATTTATTGATCAATTCCAGAAGTCTCTTGTTTGAATATTTGAAGTTTTCTCAATATAAGATCATATTGTCAGCCAAGAGTGATAATCTAACCTCTTCTTTCACCATTTGTACATCTTTTATTTCCTTCCCTTGCTTGACTGCTCTGGCTACAACTTCCAGTGCTATGTTAAACAGAACTGAAGATAGTGGGCAACCTTGTCTGATTCCAGTTCTAACTTGAATTATTTTAATTCTTACTTGAACAACATGTTGTTGGCTGTGGGTTTGCAATATATGGCCTTTATAATTTAGAGATAAGTCCGGTCCATGCTTATTTTGTTAAACATTCTTAACATAAAATAGAGCTACATTTTGTCAAATGCTTTCTTTGTGTTTATTGAAAAGATCATCTGGCTCTTGTTTTTGCATTATTTATGTGGTAGATTACATTTAAGGGTTGGCATATGTTGAACCATCATTGCATCTCTGGAAGGAAGCCCACTTTGTTGAGATGAATTGTTTTTTTGATGTGCAGCTGAATTGTTTGTTAAGATTTTATTGAGAATTTTGGCATCTGTATTAATAAGAGATATTGGTTTATAGATTATTTTTTAGTTGTGTCCCTTTCTGGCTTTGGTAACAAGGTGATATTGCTTTCAGGGAATGAGTAAGGGAGGGTTCTTTCTTTCTAGATATTAAGGAATAATTTCTGCAGTAGAGGTGCAAGCTCTTCTTTGTAGGTTTGATGATATTCAGATGTGAAACCATGTGGTCTGGGACATTTTTGTTGTTGGAATATTTTTTAATTGCTGCTTCAATTTTGGAGCTTGAGATTATCTGTTGAGTTCTGTATCTTCCTGACTGAACCTAGGAAGGTTGTGTGTTTCTAAAAATGTGTCCATATCCTCCATGCTTTTAAATTTGCAAGTGTATAGATTTTTATAGTATTCTAAGATGATATTTTGTATATCTGTGGTATGTACTATAATTTCCCCTTTTTCATTTTTAATCATGTTTATTAGATTCTTTTATTTTCTGTTTCAGATTAATCTAAATAGAGGCTTGTCAATTTTGTTTATCTTTTCAAAGAAGAAACTTTCTTCTTCATTAAGCATTATCTATGTAGTTCCTTTGATTTCAATTTCCTTTAGTTCTGCTCTAATCTTATGTATTTTTTTAATTCTGCTGAGTATGGGATTTTTTGCTCTTTCTTTTCCAGTCTTTTGGGATGATTCATTAGATTGCCAATTTGTGTTCTTTATATCTTTTGGATGTGCACATTTAGGGCTCTGAATTTTCCTCTGAGGACTGCTTTGTTCAATCCCACAGGTTTTGATAATTTGTGTCCTTGTTATCATTTAATTCAAAGATCTTTTGGTTTCCATCCTTATTTTGTCATTGACCCAAGTATCATTCAGCAATAGGTAGTTTAGTATCCATGACTTTGTGTAGGAATTAGTGTTTCAGTGGGAATTAATTTTTAGTTTTATTCCACTGTGCTCTGAGAAGGCACATGGTATAATTTCTATTTTTAAAAAATTGTTTCAGCCATGTCTTATGGTTTAAGGTGTGATTAATCTTAGAGAATATTCCATAAGTCAATGGGAACAACAGATATGTAGTAGTTTGGGGGTAGAATGTCCTATAAATATGTAAGGTTTATTTGTTTGGCAGTTTTGTTTAAGTCCCCTTTTTCTTTGCTTTTTTTCTGTTTGAAGGATCTGTCCTCTTCTGTCAGTGGAGTATTGAAGTCTAGCGATTATGGTGCTGTTGTTTATTATTTTGTTTAAATTGAGTAGCATTTGGTTTAATAATTTGAGTGCTCCTATGTTGTATTCATAAATATTTAGGACCGTTAAGTCCTCTCATTGAATTTTTCCCTTCACCATTATATATAGTGACCATCTTTGTCTTTCTTTACTTTTATTTATTTGAAGTCAAAGTCATTTGATTAGAGAATGGCTCCATCAGCTTTCTTTTGGCTTTTTTTTTTTTTTTTTTTTTTTTTTTTGCAAAAAAAAATAATTTATATAATTTAAACAATATAATGAATAAAAAGTTTTGTGGTATATTTGTTTACAGAGAAAGAAGATATTTAGCTTTTTTTTTTTTTTTTTTTTTTTTTTTTTTAATCCATTTAGACAGTTTGTGTCTCTTCATTGGTAACTTCAAGTCATTCTTATTTATTGAAAGTATTGATAAGTGTGGTAGATTTTTGTTGATCCTGTTGGGTGGATTCTCGTTACTTTGCTTTACCTCTAAAGGTAAGCCATTATCAGCCATTGTGGTACTAGGCTCTAAATTTTAACTTTTGGATGCTTTTACATGGGTAGGTATCTATTGTTTTAATCCTTGCATTTGCAGGTCAGAGTACTTCCTACAAGGCAGATCTGGTCTTCATAAATTCTTTCAGTAATTGTCTAAGAAAATCTTTATTTCTTCCTCATATAAGAAACTTTGTTTTGCAGAAAACAAGATTCTAGGCTAGCCATTATTCTGTTTTAGAAGGCTCTGGATCAGTCCCCACTCCCTTCCTTCTTGTGGAGTTTCAGTTATGAAGTCAACAGTTAGTCTGGTTGGTTTACTTTTGTAAGTTACCTCTTGTTTTTGCCTTATGACTCACAGGAGTGCCTCTTTTATGTTTACCTGGGCTATTCCAGCCTGATGATTATGTATTGTGGTGACTGACTCTTTATGATGAATCCAGCAGGAGTCCTGCACGCTTCTTGTACCTGGATATCTTTATTTCTAGCAAGCCCAGGGAAATTTTCCTTACTAATTCACTCAAATAAATTATCCAACCTTTGTGAATTTTTTCTTTGCCCTCAGAGATGCCTGTGATTTCTATGTTTGGTCTCTTTACATAGTCCCACATTTCTTGCAGACATTGTTCGTTCCTCTTGTTTCTATGTTATTTCTCTTTGAATAACTTGTTTAGCACAGAGGCATTATCTTCAAGTTCTGGATATCTGTCTTCTACCTGATTAAGCCTATTCTCTAAGCTTTCTACTATGCTTTGCAATTCCTTGAATAAATTTTTCATTTCCAGTTCTGTCTAGTTTTTTTTTTTTTTTTTTTTTTGATACTTTTTTTGTCATTTATTTCATTGTCCTTGTGATTTCTTTGTTTTGGGTTTCCATTTTCTCTTGTATTTCCATAAGCTTACTTACAACCCATGTTCCAAATTCTTCATCTGTCTTTACTCTTCTTGTTTAGGTTGGTTTTATTGGCAAGATGTTGTTATTTCTTTAGGAGATGACCTTTAATTTTGATTTTTTATATTTCCTGAGTTTTTCCACTAGATCCTTCTTATTTGGCCTATTGAAAAGCAAGGGTGTTGAGTTTGGCTTAAGGGCTTATCTCTGAGACCCTGAAGATCAGTCCCTGATTGTGTCAGGGGAAAGAGTACTGGTTCCAATTTTCCTGTGGGTTTCCCTAATAGGTTTAATGAACCTCTTGGGTTACCTGAGAACTGCTTGCTGTCTTTACCTCATTCTGACAGAATGACAGTGAGTTAGCCTCCCATCCCCAGTTTACTCTCAGTAATGGTGGGTGGTATTTTTAAGTGTAAATCAGCCACACCCTGTTTGCTTGAGTTGGTGATCACTTTAAAGGTCTATATAATTGTTCTCTCAGTGTTTGATGATGGTGTGAATGAACCAGCTTCTAAGATATTCTTTTGTGACTGTGCTCCACAAATAGAGTACTATAGTGCTCCAAACTTAGAAGGGACCCTGTATCTCCCAGGGTGTTTCTTGATCTCTAGGAGGAGATCAAAGGGGGGGAGGAGCAAGGAAGTTTATGACTAAGTTGAGTGAGCCTTCTTGTCACCCTCTCTTGGTGCCTGAAAGGGAGAATAAGCTGCAGTTTGTTTATAGTTCCGGGACTGGTACCTGACCCTCAAGCGATTCACTCAAATCCCCAGGTGGACAGTGAGGCCCTGCAGCTTCCAGAAGAGTCTTTAATCTCTGCTGCACCTAGGCTGGGGTGTGCAAATGTGTGTGGCTGGGTTGGGTGAGTTTGCCCCCAGGTTCCAACAAAACTGATCAGTTAGCTGGTGTGACAGGCCTTAAAGGTCTTTCCCCCATCTTTGGCTGAAGTAGCCCAATCTAGCCAGAAAGTCTGTTTACCTGGAGGCAGGTACTCAAAAACTGGTAGCCCTCAGGGGCCCTTTCTCTTCTCCCCACCCTCTACTCATTAGTCTTCTTATAGTGACCACTGGGAGACTGGACGCCCAGTCAGCCAAGCTTCCCTGCAACTATGCTATACAGTAGGTGGTTGTCCAGTAGGATCCCAGCCTGACCTGAGACTGCAGACCTTCTATGGAAGAAGAGGTTCCTTGTGAGCATGTTCCAGCCAGGACCCACACTACACTCTCCCCACTGATCTGCCCATGGGTGTTCCCTCACCTCCCTAGACTGACTAGTTTATCCCAGCCCATGAAAGGAGAAGTGCACTCATCTTAATCACTCACAGGATTTCTGAGCAGGTTTCATGTCCCATGGCCTTAGGTATGCCTGACGGTCATGGAGCCACTGGGCATGCAGCACCAGGGAAGCCAGGCAAGCAGGAGTCACATTCTGAGTTTGCCTCAGTCCACTGGAGGATCCAAAGAGAAAAGGCCTGAGTCCCACAGTCTGTGAAAACCTCTGTGCTATGGTTCATTTGTCCTCTCAGCAGCCATAGACAGGGGATGGCAGGGACAGAAAAAAGTCTGTATGGAGGAGTGCTAGCAGTCTTATCTGGAGGGTGTCTGCCCTGAATGGCTCTGGAGTTACAGAAATCACTGGGGACCCGCTGCACCCCTGTGGATCCTACAGTGTGAGCTGAAGTTGGGAGGTATCTGTGTGGAAATGAAAAGGGTGAAACCTAAAGAGTTGAAGTTCTTTAGGGAAGGCAAAGTTGCACGATGACTGGAGAAGCAACATGGCACCTGCTGTCCTGGCTCAGCTCTGTGGGGGTAGGAAATGCCCACATGGGCTGGAAATCTTGTGCCACATCCATAAGAAATGTTCACAAGAAGTTTCCAGCAGGCTTTGTGGTCATATGGGCAGAAAGTCTCTCCATGGCCTAGGGAGCCCTCTTGCTGTCAGAGATACAGGGGAGGGAGAAGCAACCTGCTCCACTTACCGTTCTCAATGGGCTGAAAGTCTCTCCTGATTTGTCATCTGTCAATATTTTGCTCCTTCTTGTTCTACTCTGGAACTTCTTCCTATGAAATCTTTTTTTTTATGTTTTGGAATTTTCCCCTCAGAATCATACACATTCTATAACTTGTTAGTTTTTTTTCTTTTTTATCTAAAACTTTTCTTGATTTATGAGATGATTGGGCAGCTAATGTCTCCAGAAAAGTTTTAAGACAAAACAACAATGAAAAAACTCCTTAAGATATTCATTAACTTGGTCAGTAGATTTCTAGAGTTCATTTCATAAATATTAATGATAATAGATGCCTCTTTTCTTAAAAAGTACATAGACAAATAAATTCAAATAAATTTTAATTGTTTTAATTCAATGACTATTAAGTTCATTTAAGACTAAATAAGTTGACAAGTTAGTCTCTGAAATAAATATTTTGTTTTATTTTATTTTTTAATTTTTTAAATAAATATTCTAAACTTAGTTTCCCATTACATTTAACACTCAATTAAACAAATAAAAAATGAACCAGTTGCCTTGGCAATATACAAACCTATTTTACATATAAAAATCATCAGTGTATTTAATATTACATGAAGTACATTAATTGTCCAGGTAACACCAACTTTTAGCATTTTCTGTGCTAAAGAACTTGCTTGGCATTTGCACAATTGTGAGAGATTTAAAAATGCTTGTGAATAAATTAGTACAGTGCATTAGACATATTAAATTTTCAATCATTGATAATTTAAAAGCTTTTTTAATGCTTCTAATTTTCTTTTCAATTGGACTTACCTCGATTTTCTGTCAGAATGATGATGACAAGGTTATTTCAACTTCTATAACAATCTCTGTAGAATTGCAATGATGAGGAAGATATAAAGGCTCAGTCTGGGCTCATTGGAAAAGAGTTAAACTGTTGCTGAAAGAAGGAGTTCAATATTCATAACTCATTTTATATCCAATTCCTTTAATTTATGTATAAATTGCTTCTGCTTTTTTTTTTTAATTACATGTTATTTTCTAAACCAAGTTGGAGAAAATAATCATGGGCACATAGGATTTTTTGGAGGAAAAGAAGCAAAAGTTTCCTTGGGAAAAAAATATTTTTGCATGAAATATCTAAAAATAATTTAATTGCTAATAAGGAGTTTAAGAGATGGGTTAACTTCATTTGAACATCTCTGAGACCATTCTAATCAACTTCTCTCAGCTTGTTTTATGGGTTCTGAAAGATTGGAAGAAGTGACCTTAGAGAACTGTTCTGGGTATTCACTGTATATTTATTTGACCAAGAAGCAATAATAATAATTAATTATGAACTGTGCTTGCAATGAAAAAATAGACAAAGCCTAGGTCATCAGATTAAGAGACCAGATACCTTCCCTGGTAATATTTATATTAGCAGTCAAGAAATGATTATAGAGGAAAGAACACTTTCATGATGGGAGAGGTAGCGTTCTAAGGTCGTAATCACACATAAACAGATACCTTTGTACACAAACACACACACACACATATCCTGTGCCAGAAGACATCTTCAGACAATGGTTTCTAATCACAATCATTTATAGCTATTTATTAAAATAGAAGATTATAAGTTCCACTTTTGAAAATAATTGATACATGTGGTCTCAGATAGGACCCCGAATTGATATGTCTTAAAACTTTTTATAGTATTTGATGATCAACCAAGTTTACATACCCTTACCCTGGAGGACTTTCAATATAGATATAGAGATGGGTTACAATATTCAAAATTCGTTGCATTTCATTGATAAACCAAATAGATTTAGGAAGAGAAATGGGAAAAGGAAAAATGTGTGCTGTTTAAAAACATTTCAGACACTAGAAAGTGATCAAACTGGGGTAATCCAGCTTGGGATACAAAGATGGCCATCCAAGAGAGGCTAGAAATCCTACCACAAGTGAGAAAGTCTGAACCAACATCCATCATGGTCAGTGTGCAAATACGGTGCCTCTCAGGCTTGCATTGGCATCTGGCCTTCATTAGGTTGATGAGATTGATGCCAACATTCTGTAAACATCATCACCAATTCTATTTAACACACACTCTTTATGTGTGAGAGAGAAAGTGTGTGTGTGCATGCATGTGTGTGTTATATAAATACATGAGATGATGTAGAATCTGTACATTAGCATGTTAGCATCTGGGCCTGTGTTTTAAAAAATGCATTTTTAAAAAAAGTAGAAAAAACATTTGGGGACATATTCTTGATGTTTTAAAATACTCTTTTAAAATTAAGCAGAGGATAGCTTTTCTATTTTCTAAATCAACTTCCTTGTAGTTAACTTGCTTTCCTCCAGCTTTATTTAAATGATAACTGACAGATAAAATTACATAAAAATTTACAGTGTACAACATGATAGTTAGATATATGTATGTATTTTGAAATTATTAAATGAAATTAACATATACATTATAGATCTTTAATATGAAAAAAAATTATAAGCCATCTAATACTGAGAGACATTTAAGAATTCAAATAAAATTAAATGCCATTTTCACTCTCATAAAAAACATCAAACATGTCATTAGTCCATATGGACTGATGACAACACATTGGTCCACAAAAATCTTATGTAGCTATATATGTGAAAATGATATTCATGGCATAGGATATTCTAAAAATGCAAATTATATTACTTATGGATTTTTTTGTTTGTTTTTTAGAATGGCTTTAAATTTACAGAAAAATTGAGAAACATTACAGAGTCTCCCCTCCTCCTACATGGTCTTCCCTATTATTAATTTGTGCCATCAGTGTGGTGCCTTTGTTATAATTAATGTGCCAATATTAATACATCATTATTAACTAAAATTCAGAGTTTGAGTTTGCACCTTACATTCTATGAGTTTTGACAAATGTAGAACATTACACTTTCACCATTAACATTTCAATGTATTTCAACACTGCAGAAAATCTGAAAAGAAAAGGAAGTAAAATCTAGGAGAATGCTCAAGGATAAAATTGTCTGAGTTATTGGAAAAATATTTACCTCACTGGTTGTGCTGAAGAGTCAATCCATCCATCATGTTGCTCAAATTGTTACAGAATAATCTTTAAAATATAAAAATGGCCCTTTTTCCTGATTTCTCATGGTGTAACATTCGACCTCCTGTCCTGAGACCTATACTTTATTGACTAGTCAAAGTAAGTCAGGAAAGTTACTTTTTCAAATAAAAATACATTCTTTAAAAAAAAAAAAAAAAGTTATGTCAGGAAAAAATCAATTTATAGATATTCTGAGAAATCATTGTGCAGCTTACTCTCAGCTATTTCCGAACATCTTAAAATTATTAACAACTTTTCCTTGAGATTTATGTTGAATATACACTAAAATATAATATTTAATTCTCTAGTCTTTAGCACACATGAAAGAGGATTATTCAAGGAGAATGGGCATTTTTTTTCAAGGAAAATAATGTTTGGGAAGAGCAAATTACATCCACAATTATTTTAACTATTTGTATTATTTTCACATTATGCCATTTTGATGAACTCATTTGTTCTAATTTTAGATATAAAATATGTACCTGATCACTTATCTGGTACACTGTATTGAAAGTTCTTTTACATGAATATTATATTCCAAAAATTTAGTATTTCATGGGCTTTTAGTATTAGATTTGTATTGAGATATGTGGAACAAATTAATCATTCTTGTGTCTGAGCAGAAAAAAAAAAATTAATTTAACAAAAATGCTTTCTCTTTGTCCCCTGTTCCATTTGTTCTTAAATTTTGTCACTCTTCTTGTTTATCTTTGATATTGGTACCATGATTGTAGTCAGATACATCAGAATAAAATCTGAAACAGATACAGACATTAATGATAATAATGTAAGTAATGATAGATAATAGTCTTACAAAGACAGCAGACATTACATATAAACTTAGCCTTGCTTGTTTTGTGTGGGTTTCCAGAATCTCATCAGGAGAATTCTAGGTCTACTTGAAACCAGTGATAGTGGAAACAAGGAAGACAGGAAACAGAAGGATAAGGGGGCGTATAGTCAATCTCAGACCTGTCAGTCTCTATTCCTAAAATGTATGCAAAAAATCAGCCTATATATAATAACCATTATAGTTCCTCAATACTACTTGTGCTATTGTTTGAATATTTGCATTGACAAGTACTTCTTTAATTTTTTGTTACCTTTGTACTTCTTATAATTTTCTTTAGAACTGAAAAAATAATTCCACAGCCCTACTTTAGAATCTTTTAAAATACAACATAGTTACTTCTCAGATAAATTTGAATGGTTTCTATTTGGCTACTGCACAAAATTAGCTTCCTCTAAATTAAAAAAGTAAACAAATATTTTAGATCATTCTGAATTACTTGTAGAAATATGCACGTGATTGCATTCTCACAAAAATGCAATCTTGGATGTTACCAAGACTTTGATTCTTTGTGTAATTGTCAGCTGTGTAATGGAATTATCATTGATTGAGGACAATTTCAACAGACCACACCATAATCTTCTCTGTAGACAAATTTTCTGGTGAACAGGGCAACATGAAAAAGGTTTACCATGAATTATTCACTATTCAGTATCTCTTTGTGCTCACTCTGCAGCAAAGTGAATTATACAGTAGGTGGCATTTGTCAATAACCTTCTGTCAGAGAGACGCACTAAGAATATGACAAGTTGTGTTAAATAATTGTGGTTTAAATACAGAAACCAGTACTTCTAGTCCCTAAAGCATATGTTGAAAATAATATAGAACTTTGGTAATTTAAAACAATGTAATAATAATCTAAGAGTTAGTTTCTAATTTTCAATAAAATGAAGAATAAATTGATGGGGCAATACAAGATTAGCATGGGGTGTTTGAGATCAGTGATATTTATATTGGTGGAAAAGTTGCATTGTCTTTTAGGTTCTGCCTCTCTTCAGTTATTTATTTATTTATTTGGCCGGGATGGGTTTGAACTCACCACCTCTGGTACGTGGGGCTGACACCCTACTCCTTTGAGCCACAGGCACTGCCCTTCAGTTACCTTTTTAACAAATAAATCTATTTCATCAGTCACACCAGGCACAGAAAAGTCTACAGTAAAGCAATTAGGAAATACCCTTGATACAGGACACGTTATTGTAACTCTTTCCTGTAAACCATGCATAAGAACAGGTACTATAGAGCCAGTGGAGTGGGCTAGCGCTGGCTGGTGGGTGGCCTGGAGTAGACCATTATTTCATCTCTCTGAGGAAAACAAAGGCTATGCGTAGAGCATCAGAAATGCCATATGTTACTTATAATTTAAAGCAATAAAGTTAGAAATGAATGTATTAGAAGAATGACTGTAAGTCAGACCTGCTGGTAAGGTAAATAACTAGATAACAATAAGTATAAAATATCTGATAACTTTTACTATGTATTGAAGTGAACTTAAAAAATATTTTAAAAGTAGTTCCATTCTCACGTGAACCCAAACTTTTTGTATACCACCCTATACTTTCTCAGTTTAGAATTGCTATTATTGGATAGTCTTTCCTAATTTCAAGCGCATTCATTGTATCCTTTTTAACATTTAATTCAGATGACATATTTTTGCATCCCTGAAGTGACTGAAGGGGGGAATAAATAGCACATAGATGTCTATTTGTAATTGAAATACTTGCAAGAAGGTATAATATAGCTTTATCACAAAATCTAAATTTCTCTCCTATAATTATTGTTGTATATGCATTCTCTCCTAAAGTTCTTTGCTATCAGAAATTGCTTTATTTGCATATAAGAAACTAACATCGTGACCACAATGCTATCTCATCTTTTGAAAAATATTATGTTCGATAATTTGTACTTATTTAAAAGGGCATTTAATAGGAAATGATCTATATTTTTCCTCAAATATAAAATAAATTTACATATGTAAATATGTA
The DNA here is from genome assembly GCA_963574355.1 of Loris lydekkerianus. Taxonomy (NCBI): domain Eukaryota; kingdom Metazoa; phylum Chordata; class Mammalia; order Primates; family Lorisidae; genus Loris; species Loris lydekkerianus. The sequence goes on along the minus strand of CAUYPK010020954.1, from coordinate 93,961 downwards.
AATTATATGTGTGTGTTTACATATGTAATTTTATACACACACATATACATATATATATATATACACACACAGTTTTTTTCCGCAGGGATATAATCTTATTGAGCAATTGAAATGCCATTAGAAATATGACATATGCAAGATTCAGCATGTTTAACAAAAGTTGTATAGGTTGACATAAATAAAAATTTTGCACTACAAGCACATATTAAAACATGTCTTTATGACAGGTGTTTACATAGAACATTTCAAGTAAAATAAGCTCAAATTAAGCTGTTTCCCATGACTCCCAGACAATGATCTAAAAATATAACAGTGTAGTCAATTGAACATTTGTGATAGTTGATAAAAGTGGGTTGACACTTTTTGTTTGTTTGTTTAATTGACTGAATCAACTCATTGTTTACATTGTATTGATGCCATTAATCATATTGATGTCAACCATGAAATAATGGAGTCTTTATTCACAGCAACTCTCAGAATGGAGTGATCATCAACTTACTATATCAATTTTATGTCAAATGAGTATGACAAGATTTCTGAGTATATTAGATGGCTTATGCCATATCTAATTTTTCCATTATAAAGCTAATATTAGAAGGAAAAATAGTTGTGGGATAAAAATGATAGGCTAATTTTTATGTTATAATATTAAAATGATTATCATGTAATTAGTTTATATTACACGTATAATTGATTATGTAAAATAGAAGCAGTAACAAAGTTTTGATACAGAAATTTTTTTTAGTGTACATAGAAGTAAATGGCATAGAATGGTATTTACCTAACTAGGAAATTTTATATGATGCTGAATTTAGCATTAATGGCTATGAGAACTTGAGTAACTAATTCTACCTCTTTTAGCCTTACTTAGTCTACTCAAATATAGGAAAAATATAATAGAGCAAGGCACTTGCTTTCACGGCTGTATTGGGGATCCAAAGAGGTAAAATATATGAAATCACCTTATTACATGTAAAACAGAGCATAAATACAGTGTCATTACTATCCTTAGCTATGTTAATATAGAAATGTTTCCACTGCCTTTCTGAAAAAAAGGGAGCATTGAGTATTTTAAAAAATTTGTAAAAATTGTGAGAAGTATTGAGATAGTTGGAAAGAGAAAATTGTGTTAGAAAGTTGTGTGCTTGAAACAATATTAAGAACCATTGTATAAAAATGAAAGTGACATATGCATGTACTATTAGCTAAATTAGTATGTAATCAGATTATTGTATAAATAATAGGATTATGTAAATATCAAATTTCTAGAGGCAGAAAAATTTAAGTGTTCAGAAACAATACTTATTCCGTGGTGAAATGTGCCTGTAGTCCCAGCTACTCAGTAAGGTGACACAGGAGGATTGCTTGAGCCCAGGAATTTGAGGTTGCAGTGAGTTGATGACGCCACTCCAGGTTAGCTGGGGTGATAGAGTAAGACTTTTAACTTACTTTTAATTCTTCACAAATAAAAGGCACACTTTAAAATATCAGAGTATAGTGTTGTTTCCTTTATTATTTGTTAATTGTTATCATTAGAAAACAGAATCCCATCCATAGGCATTTTATTTCATATAGAGTGAATCGATTCCTTTGAATGTGTAAGTAATGTTCTATTATTACAACAATGACTATCAGTTAAAATATGATACAAACCAGAGAACAGAGATTTTATTTGTATATATAAGAATATCTTTCAGCCAAAAATATGAAAATCACATATATCTTGGCAATAGTGAGGAATAGGAAGCCTTCTCCCAGGCTGGACACGGAAATTTAAATTTCAGGCAGTGTGTACCAGAAGCCTTTAAAGATATTTTCTTTGATTAAGCTCTTCATTTCTCCTAGTTTAGTCTAAGGAAATGATCAGGCAAACATAAAAGTATATGTATTAAGGCATCCTTTAAGACTTTATATATGAGCAAAACTTTTAGAAACTACCCTCAAATCCAATAATAGAAGACTAACTAGCTCTATAAATTGTGACTCTCACATATCTGTAAATGGAAAGCAGCCACACAGCACTCACAACTCAGTGCTTGGTGGGGCTGTAGGGTAGCGTGGGGTGTAGAGTGTGGGAGACAGGGATAAATATTCATGACATTTGTCGGATAAAATAAGCACATTAAAAGTATATATTATAATCAATTTTCATTTTATAAATCATCTTAATGCTCCAAATTTACTGGATATATTATGCCTTCTCCAAGATGGTTCTGCTAATTTATTACACTAATTTATTATTATTATACTAGATTTGTTAATTATCATAGTTTTATGTTTAAGGCATCAGCCATAATTCTGTCATTCAGAGGCAACTAGCTTTAATATTTTGGTGTTTAATTTTGAAGTTATTTATTAGGTGTGCGAAAATCTATAGAAAATATATGATTTCTTTACATCTTTGCAGTTAATACAGCATATTAAAAATCAATGTGTTTTCAAATACCAACATACTTCAATGTGAATATTAAAGTTTAAATACAAACAGAAGTACAAATGTCAGGATCCTTGCACTTTAAAAGCAGGTGGTGTTTATTGCCTCATGCTTTTTAACTTCTTTCTATCTTTACTAACAACAAGGTGGGTGGTACTGCAAGCTGCTATATATTTAACACTACTCTTTAACTTTAAAGAGCTCATAATATGTATTTTTTGATGACTAATTCCTAAGGTGATTCACTCTCAACTACATGGAAACATTCAGTTTTATTTTGAAGACAAGAAAAGCCACTAGTTTAATCAAGATTATATTGTTGGCAGGGGACTAAAACCAAAAACAGATTTTTGTTTTATTTTTAAAGGAAGATATTGGCAAGATGACAGTTTAACAAGTACGCAGCTGCAGGTGCGATGGCAGCACCTTTGAAGTCATGCCTTCCTAGTGTAATTGGCTTAACTAGCTTGATTCAAACCCCTTAAGTAAGATAAGCAGCTACATGCTCTGTGCAGAGGATGAGGAAATATTATTTGTTATTATTTATAGGTATATATTAATAATTATAGCCTTCTGTACTATGTAATTTATGTAATTATCTACATTCTGGCATGTACCTTCAAAGAAAGATTTCCAACCTTGGCACTACTAGCATTTTGGACCCCATACCTCTTTGTTTTGAGGAGTGGGAAATGGTAAAATATTTAAAAGCATCATTTTTGGTATTTACCTGCTTCATCTCAATTGTGCCAATGAAAAAGGCTCTAGGTCTTGTCAAATACTTCTCTGGGGACAAAATTGCCACTGGTTGAGAATCACTGCCTTATACTACACATAAAATTCCCTTTTTAAGCTCCCATAGGTTTATGTAATTATGAGGAATAGAGACCTTTCCATTATTTAAGGAAAAGGTGGTATCTCCAAATTCTTTAGAGAGATAATATGATATTAGACCATAGACTTGCCTAGCTAGCCAGCTCACAAGGGTAATAGTTCTATGGTGGGGTTTGGTCTAAAGTTCTCACCCAAATATTTTTGTGCCTGGCATTTTGATGTGTAGATTATCCATACAGTAGTTTTTGTTACTGGAATGATCTGGATATGGAGTGTCCTCAGAGTTGATCCACAACAACCAATAACATAAAGTTTAAACATACACTGGACATGCATTATTTATTAAAAATCAAAATACTCAATCCGCCCCACCACACTAAGTACGTGCTCTTTATACGTTAGTTGTTTTGTATAAAGATCATTGTCATCAGTTATTCATTTGATGCATATTATCATTGGTGCCCTTTGTTTGCCAAACATTGGCATTAGCACCGAAATATAGCACTGAAATATAAGTTCTCTGGTTCAAGAGCTTTCAGTGAAGAGAAAGAAACTTATGCTCACAGTGACAACAGGCATAAAGAACCCCAAGGTATCATTTGAGAACACTTGAAAGGGACAGTTAACCTAGTACTGGGGATTTTTGAAGAAATGGAATTTTTTTCTCCCACAACTCCTATATTCAAATTTGTATTCTCAAACGAAAGAACAGTTAAACTGATTTATTTTCCAGATTAGGGACTTGAAACAAACTATAAAAGACCGTTTGCAAGTCATTTCTTCTCAGTAAAGTTTTACTGATAGGTTAAACCACACTCTTCCTTGTATATGAAGACTGCTACTGTGAATATAATTTCCAACAAGTATTACAGAAGACAAATATATTTTCCCCAGAAAACATTACATCTCCATTAGAAGGGTTAATCTTGTTATCATTAGCCTTTTGTGATGTGCATTAAGATTCTTTGTGGAAACTGTTTCTTGGGCCATTTCGGTAAGCAATTCTGTGTTCATAGGGTTGCTGGCCTGGGGTTTTCCGAACCATGGTGCTGGCGCAATTAGAGCACTCCTTCCACAGAGCGTTGTTAGAATTATAGACAATCTGATGGACAAAAAAGATACTTAGGGAAGATGTGAACAGTAATTAATAAATTCTTTAGATTCTGAAACAGTGTTTTATAGCTTTTGCTGCTGGATATTGTCTAACTTTTATTTGAAATAACTATGTACTATTCCATTTAGTGTTGCTTTTGCTCCATCACATACATATGATTTTGTTTTGCTTTGTTTTGTTTGTGTGTTTAGTTAAATTTTGTGTGTGTGTGTGTGTACGCACACATTGACGTTAAATACTGCTGAGGGTGATTTAGAGCTGTATTCTCACACCAGAGTGGTAAGAATACCAAAGAAATTAAAAATAAAAGTAATATCACAAGATGAGCCACTGGATGAAAACATCAAAAGTGCCTTGATAACAATCCATAAAATGATGTCATGTATTTTACACACACACACACACACACCACTATACAAACACATACACACACATTTGTCAGGATGGCGAGGAGCTATTAATTTACTTCAAAATGAAGATACTAAAAAATTTTTCAATAATGTTTAACCCTGTTGGAAACTAGACTTTAGCTAGGGGTGTCCAATCATTATTTTTTCCTCTGTAGCACATTAGAAGAATAAGAGTTATGTTGGGCCAAACATTAAATATACAAACTCTAATGAAAGCTGATTGGCAAAAAAAAAAAAAAAAAAAAAAAAGCCATGCTTGCTTTTTTGTGATACCACACCACAGATAAACAAAAAAGGTCTTCACAAAATCAGCATGCGGCCCATGGGCCTCAGATTGTACAGTCCTGCTTTAGACTCTACTTTGGAGAAGTGGAATTTGATTCTCAAAAGAAGTTGATTCTTCTAGATATTCAGATTGAATGTTTCGTTGACTAGTTACTTTATAATACCTAGAAAGCTTTAACTTCTGGTATCTAAAAATCACACTTCACGATTTTTTTCCAGAAAAAAAAGTCCTTATTATCCATCTGATAATACTTCCCATTTGAGTTGGTGATTCGATAATATACAGTTACAGTGGCATATGACATACTTTTCATTTTTACTTACAAATCCTTTTCAAGTTTGGTGTCCATTTGATAATTCATCACTTGGTGATGATAAGAAACAAAGAAACATTCTTATAAATGGGAGAAAAAAAATAAAAGAAAACATGTAGAAACCACCAACAACCTGTAAACACAAAATCCTTTTAAAAATCAACTCATCAGGCTTAAATAATCTTATTTTCTTTCATATCTTTCATTTTAATTTATAAAGAGAACTGGCAAACAATTCACAAGCCATCTTTGGGGTGTCCGAAAAACCATGGAAAACAGGACAGAAACTCGAAACTTGAAACTAATCGGACATGAAGGTGCATTTCAGACACAGTGGTATTTTTCAAAAGAAGATATCCAGATGCACAATAAACATGACAAAAGGCTCACGTCACTAATCATCAGAGAAATGCAAATTAAAATCACAAGGAAACACCACCTTACCCCAGTTAGAACAGTCATCAAAGAGTCAAAAAGCAATCAACATTGGCAAGGATGTAGGGAAAAGGGGATCCTTATAACACTGTTGGTGGGAATGTAAAGTAGGATCCCGTCTTTTGGAAACAATATGGAAACATATTAAAGAAACACAATTTGACCTACAGTTCAATCTAGTAATCCTACCGCTGAGTGTCTACCCAAAGGAAAATGTCATTATGTAAGAAAGACACATACACCCATGTTTACTGTATCACACAATTTGCAATTGCAAAGATTTGAAACTAACTTAGGTGTCCACCCATTAAGGAGTGGGCAAAGAAAATGGGGATATATATATATATATATTCATATATATATGTAAAATTACATATATATAATATATATGATATTATAATACTACAAACACACATATATACATACACATACATATATATATATATCCCCCACATTTTCTTTGTATATATACATATATTTGTATATTATATATATATGTATATATATATATTATATACATATATATATAATACCCTATAATATATGTACAATACCATAGAATACTGCTCAGCCATGAAGGAAAAAATATATATTTTTTTCACTGTAATTTGGATGAAACTGAAGAACATTATCCTAAAGACAAAGTAACTCAGTAACGGAAATCCAAATACTACATGTTCTCACTCATAAGTGTGATCTAGGCTACAGGTATGCAGGGCATCCAAATTGGAATAATAGATATTGGAGACACAAAAAGGGGAGAGGGATAAAAAATTATACTTTGTGCATAATGTACACTATTTAGGTGGGGAATACCCTAAGAGCTTAAGTTTCACCACCATACAATTCATCCATGTAACCAAAACCTCTTGAACCCCTCAGTTTATTAAAGCAAAAAAGAAAAATGATTTTATTTCAGAAAGGAAATTAAAGATATTTCTGATATCTCTGAGGTAGAACTCAATGAAAACCTGGTGAACAAAATATTTGTAGATTTGAATAGTTAAGTGCCACATGATATCGTTTTGAAAATTAAGATAAGAAAATTATGTGGGATAAATTTATATAATAAATGATAATGATCAATCTTGGACACTAGATTACTGTCATTCTGGGGGGCTAGTTTAGAGCCATGTCTCAGTTCCATGCATGGCTATGTCACAAGAGTTTCATTTATGGCTTGTGTAACGATATACACTGTTTATTATCAGATATGCAAGTAGCATAATGTCATGAAGGAAAGGGAATAGGCAAAGATATGAATCATAAAAGGTCCCCATAGCCTTGTAAAAGAAAAATAGAATGCCTTTATTGTATACCAAAAAAAAAAAAAAAAAAAAATCAATTGCACCAATTCGACACTACTGCTTTAATGCTTTTAAATGTATGTGGAGAGTTGGGCATGGTGGCTCATGCCCTATAATCCCAGAACTGTAGGACTGTAGGAGGCTGAGTAGGGAGGATTGCTTGAGCTCAGGAGTTTAAGACTGTCTGAGCAAGCGTGAGACCCTGTCTCCACAAAAATATTCAAAAATCAAGCCAGGCATGTGGCTGTAGTCCTAGTAACTTAGCAGCCTGAGGCAGCAGGATGAGGTTGCAGTGAGCTATGATGATGCCACTGCACTCTGCTCAAGGCACAGGTTGAGACTAAATAAATAAATGCAAGAAAAAAATTATGTGGAGAAATTCTTTGACACTCCCCTATATAAAGGATAGAGTTTAATTTTCTTCTCCATGGGCTAGACTTAATGACTTGCCTCTCCTCATAATAATATGACCTAAGTGATGGTAAGAGACTTCTGTTATTCGATTTCTACAAATTGGAGCTTCAGTCTTGGGTGCTGGATCTTTCTTGCATCACTTTCTGTGAAGGAAGCCAGCTGCCTTATTATGGGATTCCTTTGGGAATTCCCACATGACAATAATCTAAAACAAGAAGCTGATACGTGAGAATAGCCTACAGTCATGGTAGAGACCACGACACAAAACCACCCAGGTAAATTAGATTCCTGACCTTAAGATCTTGTTTTTGTCACTTTTAAAAATGTTGCTCATAATGAATCAAGTTTTTACTGCTGGGCTTTAGGGGTCATTTGATGTGTGGTAATGGATGAGTCATACAGTAGCCATGTTACTCAGTAGCAAGATGTATTGATTGTCAACAGTACTGTGAGCACTGTAAAATTAACACAGCCTCACACTAATTCAAAATGAGGATTGTTTCCAACTTCTAAAGAATGGCCTGCATCGAGAGTCAATAATATTTTTATCATTACAAATATTACATATTTAGTTATTTGCTGAGCCTGTGCTACACAGATATTTGGATCAGATAATGAATAAAATCACTTTCAGTAATGAATTACATATTGCAATTGTATGTTAATTTTTTTTAACTTTGGCTCCATATAGTAATATTTAGGGAGGTTAACAAAGTACAGATATCCAAGTTGTTTTCAGAAAAACTGTCAAAATGTTTACTGATAAGGCCTGGCTGTCTGTGTATTTTTAGGCTTTCCTTTTGACTCTAATGTATATTCATTGTGAAAAGGTATATAAATATATACCTATATACTCGCGTATAAGCCGAGTTTTTCGGCACAAAATTTGTGCCAAAAAACCTGAACTCGGCACAAATTTTGTGCCTAAAAACTCGGCTTATACTCGAGTATGTACCGTAGTTATTTTGTGGCTTCCTAACTTAGATAAGTAATATTTTGTATGTGCATTTTAGAAATGACAGATTTTTGCTGTAAAATGCAACAATACATATATTCAGACGCTAGAAGCTGATAGAAAAGTGCTTAGTGTATTTGTGTAATCATCAAATTCATTAGAAAATGTGAAATAATCATTTTCAATAGTTTATTTGTTAACCAGTTAGGACACAAATTCAAGAGGCAGGCCGAGGCAACAAAAATGTTAGTAATAAAAATGATTGTAAATTTTATGTGATCAACAAATGGGATTTAACATGCCTAATTACTTATCTAAGTTGTGCAATAGTCCTATGAATTATAGTATTGTATTCATAATATTATATTAATTATATGCCATTTAAAGATTTGTTAAATATCATTGAATTAATTATGTTTATTATATTCATTCATTCGATTGCTACATTAAATTTTTATATATATATGCACATACACACACAATAAAACTATACAGTATTAAAAAATGCATCCAAGGTTATTTAAGAAGTAATTGTTGAAGCAACTATTTGGATCCAGGGATACCAGGCAACTCACTCTTGATCATCATATTGGAGTTATTCATGAGGGACATAACAATATCGCTTAGTGTAGGAGTTTCTTTTTCTTTCATCCATCTGTCAAAGACCAATCTACATATGTCCAATAAATTTCTCCGCACTTTTTGAAGAAGATGGTCAATTTCTTCCTAAGATAGCAGCTGAATTGATTTAGGAATATGGGACTGGAAAGGTGAGGGAGAAAAGGGAGAGGATAGGGGCCTATGGCTGGATGGTGAGGGCAACAGAGCAGATTTGAGGGGTAATGGACATTAGGAGAAAGAAAAAGGGTGTTATAAAGTGTTGTAGGTTGTAAGATTATAAATGAGGCCTCTTTGATGGAAAGGTTCAAATATACTGTGAATATGAATGATTTTAGATATGTCTCTCTCTCTTGAGAATGAATATAATGTAAAAGATGAATAGAAAATGAATAGAAAATGTAAAAAAGTGAAGAAAATCAAATATTCTCAGACCAGAAAAATAAGAAATGAAAGGTTTTCTTTTGGCATATCATTATCATATTAATGCCATTTGCAGTAGCAGTTAAGTCCCCAATTCTAAATCATGAAAATTCAATTTTTTAACCCATTGCACTTGAGTATAATACTGGTCTTTAGTTTTTTCCCTTTCTTATGTGAAAATTTTTAAAAAGGAAAAAAAGCATCTAAATCTAATTTTAAAAATCATGATTGAGGTCGTTTCTTAAAAGTTGTTCTTTATTCATTAAGTTGTGAATATTGTATTAGTATTGTTATATGATTATTATACATTTACATTGCACATTTTATTAGCAGACTAAATTAACATGTATTTTACAAGTATTTATTAGCTATTCCTAGAATCAAATGAGTCACTTTAAGTTGCAAAGAATAAACCAGAGCCGTTATTGCTATTGTTCATAGGGTAGTCGTGCTATTATTACTATCATGAATAATAATGATTCACAGAGCATTACACGTGTTTCCATCTCAAAATGAAAGGTTATAACCATGTGTAATCATAAAGATATACTCCATGCCTCTTCATCAATAACTTTAGAAATAGTTGTGTCTAGAAGATTTATTTGTGATTTACTTGATTGGCAGAACTTTTGAAATACAGGCCACATTACTTACAGGGCATTTCTTTCTTTCTTTTTTTTTTTTTATTAAATCATAGCTGTGTACAATAATGCGATCACGGGGCATCATGCACTGGTTTTGTAGACCGTTTGACCCATTTTCATGGAAGGAACACAGCCTTCCTGGCATTTTCTTAGTTATTGTGTTAAGACATTTACATTCTACATTTACTAAGTTTCACATATACCCTTGTAAGAGGCACTTCTAACAGGCCACCATGAACTGAATACACAGACTGACAGTCAGTTCCAATTCTACTTAGATTGTATAGATAGGGATGTAAAGAGATGTTAGGTCACTGTGGCTGACATGAAGCATAAAAAGCAGAGTCTTCAAGGAGTTATTCTCAATTGAAAGTGACACACAATAATGAGAAAACAATTGTAGACTAGAAGCAGCTAGAAAAACATGAAAAGGGAAAAAAGAAAAAAAGACAGAATCATAGTTAATTTTAGGGGGGCAATGAGAGGTTTATTCTTGCACGTGTAGGCAGAGAGTTGAAGAAGAGTTTCCTAAAATTGCTGAAAGTTAAAATATTAATCTATCCAGTTCTGGAATATTCAAATAGGTATTTTAACAATCACAACCTAAATATATGATAGAAATTGTCAATATTTTTGTTAGTTCATTATAGTTATTAAAACTATAAGGTTAAAAAGAACATTTAACACATCTGATACACAAATTTGTAATAATTAGATCAGGATTTGATTAGAGAAGAGTTAGAAAAATTGTGTAGAATTTGTGCAGGCATGCAAACCATTTCTATAAGTTCGCTTTAAAATTTACATTATTTGGTCTGATGAAGAATGTTTATGTTCCACCTGAATGTGAGATGCAGTATCTAAAAATATTATTTTTAATATTAAAAATTAAAATATTACCTTTAATATTAAGACTAGCATACTGGGATCCCTGGGATATTTTACAGTGTTTGTAGGTGAGACAAAATTATTAAAAACAAGAGGTTATTACTATTTTTAACGTAGGGTTTGATGACATTCTAGTCAATAGGTACAATGTTCAGTGTTTTACAGAATCAGATCCTTTGTTAAATTGATGCTAAGTTGTTTGAGAGTTAATGGGCACAGTTGAAGCATATATAGCACACCTCTTGGGTTCTGGACACAACTATAAAAGGGATTCTATCTACCAATTCAAACATTGTAACCTAGGTGTTTGTACCCTCACATTAACCTGAAAGAAAAAAATAATAATAATCTTCTTGAACTTTACCTTGGAAGTGAGAACAATTTAACCTAAAAATTTGTACCTGCATATTAATTTCAAACTAAGAAAAAATAAAAATTTAACATAATTTCCATTATTGTTTATTAGGGTAAATAAAGTTCAAAAAAATCTGAAAAAAAAAGTAACAATCTTATTAGAAAAAAGAAGAACGTACATAGGCCTAACAAATTTTATCCCAAGAAGATGGCATCCTTTTGCACACCAATTCCACAGTTTCAATTTGCATGTCGTTCACAAGTTTTTCAGGTGACTCTCTAGGATTCTTAACAAGAGTTAATTAGGTGTGAGTCATGACTGTAAGCCTAAGAACTTCCTTAGTTTTGAAGACTACATCATTAGCTTAATTGTAACTTTGCCCTGTAAGATAAAAACAAAATTTCAGCACCCCTGTGTTACTTCTAAATACGGATTGACTATAAAATCGGTGATCATGCCCTCTACTAAACAGTGTATATTGATGCAACATGTGAAAAATACATGACATTGTAATAACCTCTTCCAGAATTTTAGTCTATCAAGAAGGTACATCTATTTGGCTTGTTGCTATTTGCTTTTATATTCTTTTCATCTGATCCTGCTTCTGTGTACATGTTACTGCCTTTCCTCTGAATACTACAAGTTCTATCAGAATTCTCTGTAGCCTTTTTAAATTCTTTTCCTTTTCTTTCCCTCCCTCCCTTCTTCCCTCCCTTCTTTGCTTCCCTTCATTCTTTCTTTCTCTTTCTTTCTGTTTCTTTTTTTTTGCCCACAGAGTGTCACTGTACAGTGGCATATAGTGGCATCATCATAGCTCATTGCAACCTCAAATTTCTGGGCTTAAGCAATCGACTTGACTCAACCTCCCAAATAGCTGGAACTACAGATGCATGTCACTGTGTTAGCTAATTTTTCTATTTTTCGTCTTTAGCCATTTCAATCCAGCATCCTTTGTTTTAAAGTAACAGAAGCACATCTTAATCCAGACTAAAATATGCCACTATTCACAGATTTCAAAAAGAGCTAGTCTCCCAGGAGGACTCTAGTACCAGGAATTAGAAACTCCTTAGAAACCAGACTTGGATTTTTTTCCTTTGCTTATCTTCATTCAAGTCTGTGAACTCACTTCAATATCTCTCTTTTCCTTTCCATCTCTTCTCTCTCCCATCTCTCCTATCTCTTTTACTCAACCTTTAACTGCCTAAACTGTTAGGCACATAATCAAAAGATGGGGCAAGTGTAAAATTTTTAGTTACTAAAAATAATATTCCAGCCATGGGTAAATTAATTAGCAGAATATGAATTTCATTTCAGATTTCTCAAGGGTATAATCTGCTTTAGTTTGGATTAGGTATATCCCCTACCAACTCAATACCAGTTAGAAGGCAAGGCCAGGCAATAAAACTCATCTGTAAAGGTAACACACAGATCAATGGGGGAAAATGTGTATCTTGGCAAAAGCCCTGGCTTCTATTACTCTCTTATTTTTCTATTATTAGGTCCATATTTTGGCCTAATAACTAGTTCAGCTAAATTTTCTTACTTGTCACAATTCTAATAATATATTATAAAGTATATATACATATTTACATTTGTAATTTGTTTGATAAACAAATAGTAATGGTCTGTAATAGTAATATTATAATCCCTCAATTCAGTGCTTACATTTCACATAGAATTACTTTCCTCCTTGCAATTTTTGTACTTGTTTATTCTCCATTATCAGTAATCAGTATTTTAGGGGAATATTTTATTATATGAGATTTTATGAAAAGTTCTTACAGAATATATCTTTTATATCATTAGTCATGGTTCTCCAGAGAAACACAGCCAAGAGAAGAGAGAAATAAGGGTTTTGTGTGTGTATTTGTTAGTTTTTTAATTTGACTGACAGAATTTTGTAGGCTGGCAAGTCCAAAATCTGCAAGGTGGTATGGCAAGAAGGCTTTTAGGAAAGAGATGCTGTCAGAGCTTGAGGCTTGAGTTCAAAAGCGGTGTGCTGAGGGAATGCCTTCTTGCTTATAGGAAGTCAATCTTCTTTCTTGTAAAGCATTCACATACTTTATGCAGGATAATATGTTTTACTCAAAGTCTACTAATTTAAATATTAATCTCTCACCACATAAACAGAAGCAAAAGCAAAGACCATATGATCATCTCAACAGATGCACAAAAAGCATTCAACAAAATTGAGCACACTTTAACAATAAGAACTCTTTCACAAAATAGACATTCCATACCTCAACATTATGAAAGCCATGTACAACTAACTCACAGCCACCATCGTACTGAGTGGGAAAAAATTGAAAGAATGCCTGCCTAAAACTGGAATCAACCAAAGTTGCCCATTGTCACCAATACTATGTAAAATAGTACTGGAAGTCCCAGCCAGAGCAATCAGGCAAGAGAGGGAAATCAAGGACATGCAGATGGGGAAAGAAGAGGTTAAACTATCTCTCTTTTTCATCGAAAACTCCAAAGATTCTTCCAGCAGACTCCTGGAGTTTATAAATAAAGTCAGCAAACTTTACAGTTACAAAATCAATGTACACAAATCGGTAGCATTCCTATACCCCAACAAGGCTCAAGCAGAGAATCAAATCAAAGATTCAATACCTTTCACAATAGCAACAAAGAAAATAAAATGCCAGGAATATATTTAACCAAGGAGGTGAAAGACCTCTCCAGAGAGAACTATATAACTCTACATCATTGAGGAAGGAAATCACAGAGGATGTTAACAAATGGAAAAATAGGTCATCCTCATGGACGGGCAGAATCAACATTTTAAAAATGACAGTAGACAAAGTGATTTTTAGATTCAATGCAATCCCCATTAAAATACCAAAGTCATTTTTCAAAGATCTAGAAAAAATAATTCCATACTTAGAATAGAACTAGAAAAGCCAGAATATACAAAGCAACTTTATGCAAAAAGAATAAACTGGAAGGCATCATTTTACCAACTTCAATCTATACTACCAGGCTAGAGTAACCAACACAGCATGATACTGGAATAGAAGAACAGAGTCACAGACCAATGGTACAAAACAGACAACGGTAATATAAAACCATTCTCCTACCATGTGATCTTTCACAAAGCAGACAATACGCTAAGGAAAAGAATCCCTATGCAATAAATAGTGCTGGGCATATTGGATAGCCACATGTAGAAGACTGAAACAGGATCTGCACCTCTCACCATTCACAAAAACTAATTCATGATGGACAACACACTTAAACCTAAGGCATGAAACTATAAGAGTTCTAGACAAAAATGTTGGAAAAAACTCTTCTAGCTATTGGCCTAGGCAAAGAATTTATGAAGAAGATCCCAAAGGCAAGCACAGCAACAACCAAAATAAAGAAATGGGACTTGATTAAATCAAAAAGCTTTGGCACAGCCAAGGAAACAGTCAACAGAGGGAATAGACAACCTTACAAACTAGGAGAAAATATTTGAATGCTATACATCTGATGAAAGGCTGATAGCTAGAATCTGTAAAGAATTCAAAAAGACCAGCAAGAAAAAAAAAAAACCCACGAAAAGTGTGCAAAAGTCCTGAACAGAAGCTTTTCAAAAGAAGGTAGATGAATAATGGCCAATATATATGAAAAAATACTCAAAGTCTCTAATCACCAGGGATGTGCACATCAAAACCACAATGGATTATCACCACATTCCTATGAAACAGTTTTTATCAAAACTTCCTAAAACAACTGATGCAAATGTGGATTCAGAGAGAAAGGAACTTATACACTTTGGGACTGCAAACTCATACAGTATCTATGGAAAGTAATGTGTAGATACTTCAAAGAGCTAAATGTAGACCTAGCATTTAATCTTGTAACTCACTATTGGGTACTTACCTAAAGGTAAAAAAAAAGTTATTTTGGCAAAAAAACACTTGTACTTGAATGTTTATTGTAACACAATTCACAAACACAAAAATGTGGAATCAACTCAAGTGCCCATCAACATATAAATGGATTAATAAAATGTGGTATATGTATACCATAGAGTATTCGTAATAAAAAATAATGAACTAGTACCCTTTTGTAACAATCTGGGTGGAACCGAAGACCATTCTTTTAAGTATCATGAGAATGAAAAACAGACACCAGATATACTCACTATTAAATTGGATCTAGTCAATCATCACTCAGGTGCACATCTGATAGTAAAACTTAACAGAAATCAAGCAGATGGACGAGGAAGTGAGGGGATAGGTAAATTCACACCTAACGGCTACAATTCACTATCTATGGCCACATTTTAACTTTGACTCAAATTGTACAAAAGCAATTCATGTAACCAAAACATTTGTATATTTGAAATTATATTCTGAAATTAAATTATATTATTTATTCATAATAATATTATAAATTAAATTGAGACTATATATTCTAAAATTAAAAATATTCTGAATTATATTCAGAATATATCAGAAACATATGATATCATAAATATCAAAATATTCAGAAACATAATATTCTGAACCTAAAAATAAATATTAATGTTATCTAAAAATACTTTCACAAAAATATCTGCTTTGTCCTAATCAAGTTGACACATAAAATTAACTGTCACAATTTTGGTACAACTATTTTGATAATTATGTTGATTGTAATTTTTGCAAATTGAAAAATAATATTGAGAGATGATGACAAAAACAAACAAAAATGCAAAAAGATATTTGTCTAGGGTGTCACTTAAAATTCATTTCAATCTAGAATTTTTTTTCTTTGCAGTATCAACAAAATATAGTTTGGGTGTTTTCTTGAAACAATAAGAAATTATTGTTTCAGATGATACAGAGTCACAAAGCATGAGATAAGTATGGTAATAAAAGGTGAATATATGAAAAATACTAAAACCTCAGTAACATTTTTCTTAATTATAAAAATGATGGCAAGGTCAATCATTGTAAATAGGGGAGGCTTTGTGAGATGGGGATGGGACCCGAGGGGGCTAATCTGAGACATAAGGGAAGGCAGAGGATGTTGCTGCCTAGGCTTCTTGAGTGAGTGTGTGTGTGTGTGTGTGTGTGGGAGGGGGTGTTGTGGGCCACAGGCACAGGTGTAATGGGTAGGTAACAGAGAAGATGACCTCTTCCCTTTCTTGTTAGACTGTCAGCATGACCATGTGCTTCCTGCCCGCCACCAGCAGCCCAGTCAATACTGGGGGTCAAGCTTAGCATCAGACTCACCTGGACTCCCAACTCTGAAGAAATCAGTCCTGCTAAGTTTCCTGGGTTGTACAGAACTGGTGGGACATCCTCCATGAGCCTCAGGATACACTGTCTTCTGAGGAGAAAGGCCATGGGATGAAAAAAGGAAAATTTAAGAAAGAGGGGAAAAAAGATGGAAAGCTATTCCGCCTTTGAGGAAGGTAGCTCTAGAGATGAAGCAGAAAGTCCTTCCCAAGTGAAGGGGAATCCATGTCATCAAGAAGCCTTGCTCTTCTAAAAGAGGGAGAAGGGGTTTAAATTAAAAGAGAAACACAAAGAAGAAACGCATAAGAGAATAAAAGAAAGCAAGAAGGAAAACACAGAGACAAGAACTCTAAAGAATTGACACTAGCAGATATTATTAAACAGTGCACGGAAAAGAATAAAAAGAAATAGCCGATCAGGAGCCAGAGACCGTCCAAATCTCAACCCCATTTGCGGAATTCCTTTGGCTGATGCAGCAGAGAAGACATGATGTGTGACCGCATTCGGCAGCCAGCAGTTTTCTGTGAATGTATGGATTACATAGAGAAGTGTGGCATGACGCATGAAGGCATCAATAGCGTTTCAGAAATTAAATCAAACGCGGATGAGCTATAAGCAGAAGATGACCGTGTGGAGTGTACAAACTTGGAGGAACACAAGCCTACCGCTGAAGCCAGTTGCCAAAGCAGGCTCGGGGAGGCCTTCCAGGGACTTTGCTTATCAAGGAGCTTGTGTCTGGATCTGAGGACACTTGAGGAAGGACCTCAGGGATCGGAGAGCAAGAAAGTGCAGGAATTCCAGCTCTTGCTCAAAGAACTGCTGGAATGTCCTACCTTTTGATTCCCTAACCATGTCATTGCAATGAAAGTGGAAACAAAAATGAATATATGGAACATTTCTACAGGGCTCAGTCCAGCTGTCCAGATCCATAATCAGTCCCTGGGTGTGTTTTCCACACGTGTGCAAGAATTCTTTGGAAATGTGGTTCTAAAACAAGTGACAAACCTCTGTGATCTAACAGGGCCAGGACGCCCACGCTGCGGGAGACTGGGGCGGTGTCAGGAAGGGGGCGGGAGAGAGGAGTGGCCTTCAGATTGTTTACAAGGAGTTCTGCAGGGAGGGACCAAGGATTCATCTAAAGAAGAAAGCAGGCGTGTGAAACCAAGACTGCACAAGAGATAACCAGTCTTTCAAAAGAAGAAATGAATGAAAATGAAGGCGTTATAAATGTTCTCTCTGCCCAGGAGAAGGAGATCTTGACTGAACAGGAGGGGCTCCTGGCCATGGGGCAGTTTCTGCAACAGCAGACTGTCTCCACCTCGGAAAAACAGGAGAGGGACTTCAGAGCTAAGACTGCTGAACTTCAGAGTTGCCAGCAGCCCCACGGAAGTGATGAGGGTGAGAATGAGGACGAAGAGGAGCTGTGGACTGTTCTGGAAGAGCTACAGATGATCCCGGATTCGCCTTCAGTAGGTCCTTGGTCTCTGTGATGGGAAGAATGAATCCATGGACCATGAATCAGTGGTAAGACAAGATTTATTTACAGAAAAGAATACAAAAACACCAAAGCTCCTTGCCAAGACAGAAAATCCAAGTGCAGGAGAGAAGCTCCTTCTCTCTCTCCTTCTGTCTGTCTCTGCCTCTGGGCTCTTTGTCCAGGGGTATATATAGGCGCAAGAGTTCCTTGGATTTGAGGTCAGGAAATGAATGCACACAATCCTTTCTGCTGGGGCAAGATGAATGACTGTATTAATGAATGAACACAGTCCATTCATGGAATTGAGTCCTAGGAAACTTACATGACATTGACCTAGGCACAGGAAATGGGGTTCCCTGTAGCGTCATAAGTACAGGGGAAGGAGACACCAAGGCGTCGTGTCTCCCCAGCAGTTGTTCGGCCCCTGTAGCTACTAGAGCCTGAGTGGCCGGGGTCTACCCTCCAGCTTGCTGATTCCTCTGCTGGCTGCCCCTGCACCAACACCGCCAGGGGGAGGCAGCGGGTCCTATAGCTCGGCTCGACCTAGCTGGCTGGGGCGCCACCTTGTCCTGTACCACAGATACAGAATGCAGAGCTGGAAATGAAGACCAATAATCTTAACCAGTGATTCATAAGGAGCAGGAGGCCAACATAGAGCTGCTTGTGCACCCTCGCCGGCTGCAGGGCGGAGAGCCAAGGCCCAGCGCTCGTGACAGAGGACAGAGGAGCCGGGTCAGCGTGGGGACGCCCAGCCGCGAAGCCACCACAGTGCAAGCAGCGGGAGCACAGGAATGAGACTCCGGTCCCAGCAGCCTGGCTGGTTGTCCTGGAATGCTGTCTACTGAGCCGTACATCTTACTGTAATCTCACGGGTCAAGGGCGCGGCTCCCTGGCGCTGGACCTTCTCTAAAGACCTCTTCACAGGCCTTCCTCTTCCGACCCCTGACCCCCTCGCGGCGCTCTCAGATTCCGCCTAGGACTCGAGGTTTGGTAGGGGACAGATGAGTTTTCCAGATACTGTTAGCTTATTCGAAAATTAATTTTATTGTTAACTTAAAATAAGTATTTTAATCTTTGAGCCGTGGTTTTTTAAACCAAATAAATAAATATTTAATAAAAATTAAAATGATGGAGTAAGATATGTCTTAAACTTTTTTCCTTAAATCTTTGTTCAAATATATTTTCGACCTTGCCTTTCCTGACTAGTGAACTTTAAAATGTGAACTCACCCTTCCCCTTCTACAGGATTCCTCTCTGAAAGGCCTTATCTTTACTCCTTACTCCTAACACTCTCTTGATATACCTTGTAATTTATTTATCTTTAGTTTGCTGTTAATTGTTCTTACTCTCTGCAATACAACGCGAACCCAAATGCATGTTTTCTTTGCTGCTTTCTCCCTACTATCTGCAGAAGTGCAGGGTAAATGCTTGTTGAATGAATGAATGCCCGTGTCTCTAAATCACCACCAGCCAGTCAGAAAGTATCACTTTCTAGATTTCTAACTGCAAAATAAAATTCCATTTTCCTTTATAATTTACAAAGCCATACATGAATTGCTTCCATGTCCCTCAAGTATTTTTATCTCCTTGAGGTAAGTCGACTTTATTTTCATTTTTCAAATATGCCAAAATTTGTTCATAACTTAAGGCCTTTGCTCTGGCTGGTCCTACTATCTAGAATCTTCTCCAACTGGTATTTGCCAATATGGCTTTGTTATTCAAATTTAGCCAGAAAAATCACCTTTCTTTAACAAAACCTTCTTTAGACTGGCTAACCAACCTAAAAGAACCATCCTGATACTCAATGTCAATCTATTCTAATTATTGATAATGCACTGCCTTTTTTCTGGTTTGTCTGTTTTACTTTCTTGCATTAGCATGTAAACCTTTTCAAGCTCAAGAATCTTGCCAGCCTGTTCTTTAATGCATTCCCAGTGCCTTAAACAGTGTGTGACACATAGTAGGTGTCCAACAAATGTTTATGACATAATTAGTCAATATGACAGGTAAGTCCTTAATACCCTGAAATTATCAATTCTCATTTTGATTAAATAAATTAAAGAAATTTTCAGTTTTTAGACATAACTCTTTGATGTGAATATAATCAAATTTAAGTGTCATTTTACTGGAGCAGCAGTCCCTAAATTCTGTCTGCCTTGATCAGCTCTTAAGATTTAGAGCATTTTATAATCAAATGCACAGAAAAAAGCTAAAGTCAAAGTATTACATTGGTGCTGTCAGTGTTTTACTGGGACAACAGAAAGGAGTAATAACCCATTGCAGCAGATTTTGTATTTCTAACTTCCGTCTGTATCATAATTCATCTCCTGGTAGGAATAAATGATTATACATTCGTCTATATCCACATATCTAAAATTGGATGTTAGAATTTTCAATTCTTCTTTTCTACATTGGTGGAAACTCCTCTGCGATGAGTCTAAGATCAGGTATTTTCCAGCCAGGATGTCTTTAAAGAGTAGCTAGAATTTTCCATAATGTGCCCAATAAATTTAGATATCCAAAATGCTAACATAAATAAATAAATAAATAGACACGATGCTTTTAATATAGGGTCAGAATTTTGCAGAACCAAGAAACTGGCTATAGGACACATGTGAATAGTTAAATAAATATCATAAAATAATAAATAAATACTATACAATATTGCACAAAATGTCACAGATTAACATGAAATAGCACCAACAGAAATGTAATAGTCTTTTTGTACAGGTAGAAGACTGCTTGGGGTATTTAGTGAATTAGTTATAGAAGAGGTACAGTTTAAGCTGAATTTTAGAGAATGAAATTTGCAGCTCAATTCCTAAAGTATAATGAATAATAAAAATTTGCCAGGTGCTATGAGATTAAAAAGTAAACACATTGTTAGTTTTGAGTAACAGTTGAAAGAGTTTGGATCCTTACTTTATGTGCCGTATCACCAATGAAATATTTTTGAATAAGAAATGACACAAATTTAAATCAAACAAAAAGTATGGAAGTTATCCGAATGTAGTATAGTAGATAAAACTTGAAATATGGATTAATTAATTATCAATTGAACACAGGTAGCTTTGGAAGAAGCTGTTCCCCTGAAGGAACGCTGATTTTATTTATAATAACAAAAAAGAATGAATATTAAAAAAGAAAGAAAAGGATATTTCAGATAATGAAAGACTCAAAAAAGAGCAATATACAATTCTAATCAACTGTCTCAGTTAGCTAGTCAGCTATGTAAATTATGCAGATAACCTCTCAACAGTAAATGACCTTTATCATCTGCAATGAAGGTGATATTTTATGTGAAATTGTCATTTGCTGCATAATGACTGATGAATTGGATATACAACAGAGGTCTCAAAAGGTTATAACACAGCTAAAACATTCCCTGTCACCTAGTGACACTGTAGCTGTCCTAATTCCTGGTACAACACGCTAGTATTACTCAAAGTGTTTGTGATGCTGCTGGTGTGAATACACCTACAGGGCTGTCTGTCATATCAAAGTGTAGCACGTAATATTATAAACAGTACATAATATTTGATAATGTTAATCAATGACTACGTTGCTGGCTTATGTGTTTACTATACTATACTTTTTGTCATTATTTTAGATTACACTCCTTCTCCTTACCAAAAAAAAAATCTTAACCGAAAAATAGCCTCAGGCAGTTTCTTCAGGAGGGATTCTAGAAGAAGGTATTGTTATCATGGGTGATGACAGCTCCAAATGTGTTATTGGCCCTGAAAACCTTGCAGTGGGACCAGATATAGAGGCAGAAAACTGTGATTTTGATAATCTTGACACTGTGCAGGCCTACGCCAAGGTGTGTGGTTATGCTTTAGTTTTTAACAGCATAATTTTCAAAAGATAAAACATTTTAAAACTAGTAAAAATCTTATGGAATTAAAATATAAAGTAATAATTTATTTGTGCATAGCTATATAATGTGTTTGAGTTTTAAGCTATGTTATTATAAAAAGAGTCCAAAGTTTAGAAAAAATTAAAAACGTTATAAAGTAAACAGGTACAACAAGATATGGTTACTTTATCATTGAAGAAATATTTTATTATTGTACTTTACTATTGTCCTGTATAATTTCATTGTACTCTTAAGTATATGGTGTTGATACATCTACAGTAGTGTACAGCAATGTCCTTGGCCTTCACTGTCACTCACTATTGATTCAGGAACTCGCCCAGAGCACCTTTCAGTCCTGCAAGTCCCATTCATAGTCAGTGCTCTATACAGGTGTACCTTTTCAATCTTTCATTTCGCATTTTTACTGTACCTTTTCTCTGTTTGAATATGTTTAAATACACATACTTACCATGGTGTTGTAATTGCCTGCAGCGTTTAGTACAGTAACATGCTATACAGGTTTGCAGCCTAGGCAGCAACAGGCTATCTCCTGTACAGCCTACGTATGCAGTAGCCGTACCATTTAGGTTTGTGTAAATTCACTTTATGTGTTTGCACAATGACAAAATTGCCCATTGATGCATTTCTCAAAATGCATTTCTGTTGTTAAGTGATGCATGACTACATTTTCTTTTCAAGACACGTAAATGTAAAAGTGACCCTCATTTTTTTCTTACACTTGATTGTTCTTCTCATTTCTCATAAAAGAAAATAAATTCTAATAAGGAGTTTGAGTTACTAATCATCGTTTACTCTTACTAAAACAAACAAACACACTACTGGTGTCACTACAAGAATTTAATTTTCTCTCATAACTTTATGGAACCATAAACAAAAGATTTTGAGTGCACTTTAATAAAAAATGGCTTAGTGATTTATCAAAGGTTATGCCAAAGTTAGAAATCATAATTAACATAAATCATTATTCTCCAGAATTATGAACATATCTCATTTCCCCTTTCATATTTAAAGATTTAACTTTGCTTCATTTTCTAAAGAAGAGTCCATCTGAAAATTAATTCCATTAATATGACGCACGAATTCTTTAAATCATAGATGGTAGAAATAGATGGTAGAAATATTCCAGAACCATAGTAATATTTAATAAAAAAATAAAAGGTATAAATGTGCATAGGACTCATAAAAGATAACTTTTACTAAAAATGTCCATAGCCTCACACTGATTTTGACTAAGAGGCTACCAAGAAAACTGGCATAAACAGAATTCCTGAATTACTTCATTTGAAGTCCTAAGAAATAAAATGGAGTGTGACAATAAAGATAAATGTGATGAAGATATAGAGCATAAAAAAGATGTGCTTGGGAACCAGGGATGTTTGAAGTGATTGCTTTACATATATAGGAACAGGCAATGAGGCCTAACACACTGAAATACCTACAAGGAAATATCAAGGAATGAGCTGGCTGAGGAAGAGGAACCTTTAACGAACATTCCTGATACAATTTGGGAAGTACAAAGTCTTATGTATCAATTCATTTGGAAGAGGAAAGATCCAGCCAGGAGCTGCGCTTGCTGACTTGGATATTGGTCTTCATTCATTCATTTGAGGTGGTTGTCACACTTCAAGACTCATTTTTTCTTACACTTGATTGTGCTTCTCATTTCTCATAAAAGAAAATGAATTTCTAATAAGAAGTTGGAGTTACTTACCCTTTCTGACTCTTACTAAAACAAACAAACACAGCATTCATTTTGTTGTCACCACCAAGAACTCAATTTTCTGTCGTAATTTTTTGGAACTTCAAGACATTTGAAGTGTGGTAAACAAAGGATAAAGGAATTAATTTCCTTATAAAGCATCATATATTTGAGTGGAGTAGAAAGGAATGATTATGATAAGTAAAAAAAACGACAGATCACTTAGTGATAGGTATTAATGAGAACAAAAATTAAAGCAGGGAAGGAAAATACATAATGCAAACAATATGAGCAAATTTAAAATTTTAATAGGAGTCCAAGTAAAAAGAGAGAGGGGAAAAAGATATTTTGGGTGAAGTTTTGAAGCAAACAAAGGAATTATTTGACCTAGATATCCACAGGAAGAGTGTTATAGGCAGAGAAAAAAAAACAACCAAAAAACATTTATATATTTTCTATGGACTGATCTTACCTGACATGCACAAAAAAACAAAAGGGAGACAAATGTGCCTATAGTATATATATTGAGAGAGAGGAAACAGGTGGCCAAACCACAGCTGTCAGCAGCATAGGTTGAATGACTATTTCTAATTTTTTACGGCTCCTTGTTCTCAAACTTTTTGACAATATAGTCTTGTGAGTTGGTCAATGAAATGTGAGAGGAGTGATGTTACACATTTCTAACTTCGAGCTTTAAGATGCTTCCCAAGATTCTGTTCTCACTCTTGGTTTTGCCATCATCATGCAAAGAACCTGGCTTATGTCGGCCACAGGCCACAGAAAGAGGAGCTGGGAAGCAGACGTGAAACAAATCTAGAGCCCAGAGCCAAGCTGGATAAAGTCCAGCCAAGATCAGTAAAGATACCTCACCCCACGATCTCTCCCTGTAGTCACAGCACAGATAAGCAAATCAAAAATTAATGACTACAAAGGAGCATGGAGTAACTTCTATGATGCTGGAGAAGTTTAGTGTCTTGACTGTGAAGATGGTTTCCAGGGTAGGAACTTATCAAATGGTTCACTGCAATATATTTTGTTTATTGCATGTCAATTTTACCTCCACAAAGCTGTTTCTAAAAGTAAATGACATACTTTAAGCCATCAAGTTCTGCAGTACTGTGTTACCCAGCATTACTATGGAAGTATCTGGCTGATAACACAGGTCATTTCAATTTCCCTTTGTCTCCTCTAACATGATGATTTTCCTTTTCCACTCTAATGTCGGAAAATATCCAAAACGATTTTCTTGGTTGTGTTTGTTGATGTGCTTCCCATTTCATGGGAAGAGGTTACTGACAATGCTAAGTACACACTTTGGCCATCAAACACAGTTGATTACTGGATATTGAAAGAAGCAGCCTTTGCAATTTGAAAAAGTTATTTTAGAATACAAAAAGTTTATGGGAAGAATGGAAAGAGATGATCAGTATTGTGGATGTTATGGATTTACAAGGAAGTCCTACAAATGGTGGAAAAAATTATTCTTCTAGCTGTCGGAAGCTGCAGTTGTGAGAATCTACATCCTTTAGACAAGAAAGAGAATGGAGAAAAAATGCAGACTCACTTATCTTACAGGAAAATCCTCATCACTTAGCTTGGGAGCAATGTGAGAAGCAGAGATACAAGAAAGAGGGGAACACCATCATCTTCTGATGCTGAGGAAAGGCTAAATGGGAAGATGTACTTTATAATGCAAAATGAAACAAAATCAACAAAGGAATGCATGGTTTTCAGCAGAAGAAATGAGAAAGATGGAAAGAGAGAAATCATTCTCTACTGTAAGACGTGCAAGAGGAAGCCTGGGCTTCATCCTGGAGATTGCTTTAAGAAGCATCACACTCAAAAAGTTATAAACAAAAATAAGCAAAAATGCTTTAATTATTTTATGTAACTTAAAACAGATAAGTAAATCATCTGGTGAGTTCTGTGTTTTTCTCTTTGAAAATGAAGGATGGTTACAATTAATCCCCCAATCTCTTTCCCACTCAAAATAAATAAGAGCTGGGGAGTATGTGGCTGGCCGCGAAATAGGATTGGAAAGGGTTTAAGGACTATGGATTTTTCTCTAGGGATTATAGGAAGCACTACAAGTTTTGAACAGAAAGTAGAATGACCTAACTTATAATTTAAAGTGTTTCTTTCTCTGGTGTATTGAAAATAACAGCTGAGTCAAGAAGCAAAGTGTATGGTTGGAAACTATTGTGCTAACTCATGTGAGAAATAATGATAGCCTAGAAAAATGAGAGGATGAAGAATGCAAAGGATTAAAATTGGGTGTATATTGTAAACTAGGACTTGTTAATAGATTGGACGTCAGGTGTGTGGGAGAAAGATGGTGAAGACCAAGAGATGAGGGATAGAGATAGAGATGAGAGTGATGACAGAGAGAAAGAGATGAGAGAGGGAGGAGGATGAGGAGAAAAGAATTAATGAGTAGCATGAAGGCTTTGGGTTTGAAAACCTGAAAATACTCAGCTCCTTTCAACCAAGCTGAAGAAAACTGCACAATACTGTAAGAGGAACTGGTTAGGAAAATGGGGGACAGTGTCAGCAGTGCCCTGTTAGATGTCCTGAGTGTGACGTGTTTTAGAAATCCAAGTAGATACATCTAGAAGACAAATATTTGTGTCTGGAGAGGGAATTGTTCAAAGTTGGAGATAGGAAGAATATGTTCCAGCTCCATCCATGTAAATACAAAGGAGGTGAAGTCTCCATCTTTCTTTAATGCTGCATATTCCATGGTGTACATATACCACAATTTATTAATCCATTCGTGGATCGATGGGCACTTGGGTTTTTTCCATGACTTAGCAATTGTGAATAGGGCTGCAATAAATATTCTGGTACAACAATCTTTGTTGTGATATGATTTTTGGTCTTCTGGGTATATGCCCAGTAGAGGAATTGAGAATCTTGGTGTGATGATCAATTTTATGATTCAATTCGACTGGGCCAAGGAGTTCCCAGAAGTTTGGTCAAATATTATTGTCTGGTTTTTTTTTTTTGTTGTTTGTTTGTTTGTTTTTCAGTTTTTGGCCAGGGCCTGGTATGAACCTGCCACCTCCAGTATATGAGGCTGGATCCCTACTCCTTTGAGCCACAGGCACCACCCTATTCTCTGTATTTTTTTTTTTTTAATGAGGGTGTTCTTGGATAGAATTAATGTAGGCTGAGTAAAGAAAATGACCCTCCCTAATGAGGGCAGGCTTCACCCAATCAGATAAAGGCCTGAGTAGAACATAAAGGCTGACAACCGCCCCTCCCCTAACCCCCAACCACTCATCAAAGAGCCTGTAGCCGCAAGATTATAACTATTCCACTGGCTCCTCTGGGGCCCAGGCTGTGACTCCTCCTGGAGATCGTGGGACTTATCAACCCCCATAATCACATGAGCCAGTACTTATAATAAAAATTTTTATGTATCTTAATGGTTCTGTTTCTGTGGATAACCATGACCAATATCCTAGGTGTTATATCACCTTACACAAAGGGCACTAAAGGGCACTTCCTACTTTCCTACTCTGCCTGCTCATTGAGTACATCATGTGTGCGAAGTGAACGGGTGAGCCAGTAAGCTTTTCATAGCACCCAGAGGCCAGGTGTCCTAGGGGTCCCGTAGCAGGAGTGGGGAAGTGGTGTGATACAGAGAGTAGGATTTACTGTATCTCTATGATTGTCCTGAAAGAACACGTGGGTCTTTCTTTATCAAACAGAGTTCTCAACTGTATCTTGAATCTTTAGACTGCCCATCAGGACTCTAATCACGTTGCGCTAGTTCATGCTCTAGGGTCAGCTGTGGGGCAGAAGAGTGTAAGGAGGAATTTTTCTCAGCAAAATATACATTGGTTTACCAACACAAATGCTAATTTCCAAATTGGAGTCCCTAATTTTTGGACATGTTTTATAATGTGCATTTTACTTACATAAATATACATACATATTTATTATATGTGTAACAATTATGTACATGTATTAATTATGTTATTATATAAGTAATAATTACAGGGGTGTGCAAAATATATACATATTTTAAGACAGGAAAAACTGTAGTAAAATTGTAATACTCAGTATATACTCATAACGTTTGTTATCTTGTACATTGTCTCTTTTATTTCTTTTAAATGCAGAAGTCAACTGTGATTTGAGCATTGCAATTTTAATACAGTTTTCTCCTTTCTTAAAATGGGTATACATTTTATTGACATCCTATGTGAATATACATGCAATAAAGATTTTGGTAAGCCATTGGTTACTGATTTTCTATATATCCTTAAATACATGAGTACAGTATTATTTTCAAGACCTATGTAAGCATACAATGATATTTAATATAATTCAACTATAAAAACAGTATATATGAGAAAATACAATATTGCATATGTTATAACATCTTATAACAATAATGTTTAACTCTTACAACAGAATAACAATTTAATTTTTGGTACATTATCCAGTCCATCTTCAAGGACATATGAGCACAAGTCCATGTCCATATATTAATAAGCTATCATGCATTTAGATTCTGTCATGTCTTTCTTTGATAGTAACTTTCATAAAAAATGATTATAACATTGAGAAGTTTATTCACCTCAATAAAATGAAGTTCAATTCTTAACGACCATGATCTTAGGATAAAATGTTGTTAAATACTTTATGATTTATTTCACAATAATATTTACTTAGTAGTTATTTATCAATATAGTCTACTATTAATATGCTTATTCCATTACACAGCTAACCAGGTGGAATGAATAAGAATATTGGTGAGTAAATGTCAAATCAGCATCTGACGATGGGGGCAAAAGGGAAGGGGTGACGTTTAAGAACCGAGCTCTGGTGAGGCAGCAATTTACTCCTCAACAGGCCAGATTTTTGCTCAGGTTTAAGAGCCAGTTCAAACTGTTATTTAAAAAAAAGAGAGAATGAGGTACAGTTACCATAGCAACTGACAGACCACATGACATTGACATTTTCTCTCCTGAGAAGAAGAAAGTCCATTTTTAAAGCCACTGTCACATATGGAAGAAAAAAAAAAAAAGAGAGAGAGAGAGTGAGAGATTTCTGATAAAGTTACTCAAGTTTTAAACTGCATCTCCAGGGACAGAAACAAAAACCTGACTTGTAATGGATGCATATATTTGAAATTATGCGGGAATCAAAGCAAAATTTTAGTTTTGCTTGTCTATATAAAAAACAATCTGAGCTTTTCTAAGTGTCATCCCTATCATTATGTGGCATCTTGCGAAATGGAGTAATTTGCTAGGTGTTATTTATGCTTATGTCAGGGAAGAATGAATGAATCACTGTTTCTTAATAAAGTAATCAAATTCTAGCCCACATCCTTCAACAGATGACTGACTGATTTACTTGAAACTCTTCAAATTCTGTGACATTTAATTCTGCCTGAAAGGCTTATTTATTCTCTTTCACAAAGCCTTCATGTTATGATCACTGGGCATCTCGCTATGGGCCAAGCGTCTCATTATCAGCAGCCTGCTGAAGAAAATACACCCAGTTTTCAATTTGACTCGATAGAGCGTATTAATAATTGAGAACGGTGGATAGCACCCCAAATTATTTATGTAACTCTTTTGTTGACTTCTACTGCTCTAAAAATATTTTTCAAAACATTATGGGAATTACAGAAAACACGAGAAGAGATCATTAGTGAAAAGAAGAGAACATGACACCAAGGTGGTCAGAAGAGCAGAGAAGCCAGCAAAGGAGAAGTTGGAACAACTAGCCGGAGGGGAGGAAACCACAGCGACAGTGTCCTGGAATCCAAGCAAAGGATGTTTATCAAAAGAGAAGAAGAGGTCAGCTGCAGCCTCGGATGCCGAAAAGACTGCTGGTTGTCTATGGGCAGGGGACGCAGAGAGGCCAGTGCTCCTGTGAGTGGGGACGGTAAAATCACACGTGTAGGACTTCTCTCTCAGAGGAGGAGAACAAAGAGAGTTTTTGTAGACATCTGTAAGCTTTTCTGAAAGGGGATTAAGATGATGGGGCAGAGCTAGTTGATCCAAAGAGGGCTTTACTTTAAGATGAGAGACCTAAAACCATGTTTATGCCACAGGGAATGATCAAAGAGATGGAGTCTAGCTACAAATGGAGTGATTGGTTTAGAGGAGAGATGAAAAATTCATCTATGATAAAATGCTAAAAAGCAGAGAAAATAAATGCTGGAAGTGGGTGTCTGTGTTGGTGGAAGCTGATGGAAGCTTTTCTCCATTTGGTGTAATTTTCTCCTTGAAATAGGAAATTAAGTTACCACCTAAAAGTGAGGCTATTGGGAGAAAGTGTTTGAGGTCTGGAATAGACTGAGGAGTGAATGGATTGGGGAAGTGGAGAATGATTTCTAGGACACGTGTCCTGCATTTCAAGCATACTTAGCTTTGTGTGCACACGAGTGTGTATGTGTGTGTGTCTCGAGTCATGTTCAGCTCCCTTGTGGCAGGTGTGCAGCAAAGTTGGATTTAAAAGTCTGTTTTTTTTAGGTTCATACAATGAAATGAGAGAAGGGTGAGGAAGTCAACAAAATGCAGGAAGTGATTACAAGGCTCAACTGTGGAATCTAAACTGACTTAAAAGGAGATAAAAAAGCATCTATGGAGTGAGGGACAGGGAAAAGTTGGCAGGATCAACAGAACCAAGGTAGCAGGGAATAAAACATGGCAGTTTGTGGACCAGAGAGACTGGGCTAAAAACATGTAAGACTATTGCTAGACTCAGGACACGTGAACTTGAGAATGTGGAGAGACCGTAGTATATGTTAGTGCAAAACTTTAGGTTAAACCCTGATGACCCTTACAGAAGATATCATGAAATAGAGCTACACAGGACATAGTAAAATTACAAAAGTAGCTCCATGACTGCAGGAATTTTGTTTGTTTTCTGTTCTTGTATTTATCATCGCAGACTTTATATGGCATATAGGGGGATATGAATAAATATTAATGAAACAAATGGATGGATGAATGGATGAAAACATCACTACACCCCTAACTATCAAAGAAAACAAGTGTGTAATGAATTAAAAGAGAAGATTACTTAATAATGCTAAGAATCCTGGTATGGTGCATCAGAATTTGAAATATTATTAACATGCACTCAAGGTATAAAGACTCCTTGTCCTGGAGTTTCTCATCTCAATTTCTCTACTTGTACACCTTGTTGAGAGCACACAAGTGTCAGGACCTACCTTCTCATAAATTCAGCTAATGGAGTCATTTCTTTATTATTTGTTTTGCTACAAAATTATCTAAGGCCAGATGTATTTATCAGTAAATTTTAAGTCATGGGTGAGTATTATATGTACACACATACATACGTACAGCTAGCTCTTAGTTCCTTTCCTATATATTAGAATCTATTATTTCCAGAATCTCAGTGGCTAATATCTCTTTCCATACTTGTTACTTCCCCCCAAAGAAAGAAAAAAATAAAGACAAACTATAAAAGAAAATGAATTCACAGTCCAGATATTAGCTGTACATTACAAAAGTGAGAAGGATAGTATAATCATTTGAACATGTAATATAGTCAATACGTAACAGAACAGGCCACGGTCAGTTTACACGCAGATGTGAATAAGTAAAAATAAAGTGAGAAAATCTAGTCTAACTGTAGGATAAGCATTAACCTTTTCTATTAGGCTGTAAGTCATATATCGTTGCAGCTCTTCCTCCCAAACCTACCTCCAGCCTGATGGTGGATAAGACCATAGGACCACGATTTTAGTTCATCTAACCTAGAGAGATAACTTGCTCCAAGGAGGCTGCACTGACCACCCAATAGTCCAGATATTTTATAGTCCAGGAGACACCCCAGAGCTGTGTCCCCCCGTGGCACTTTCACTTATCATCCACCTGGCTGTCTTGCTAATTTATTGAACGACAGCAACTTGTCATTCTCAAATGTCTTTCTAACTTGGTCAGCTCTTTGTGTTCTTGAGTATATCGGGCATCATTTTATGTCAAAAGCCAGTTCTAGGAAAATATCCATAGAGAGAGTAAAGAAAATAATGAAACAACATTGTGAAATCTAAGAAGAGAAACTGAGGAGAAACTCACAGTTGCTTCCTCCCTAAGGGAACCCTATTGTACATCAGGATAACGTACTTCGGATGTGTTGTAAAAATCCTCTTGGATCTCTGCGACCATTCCTCTCTCGTCTTCTAGCTGTAAAAGTGACGGTGAAGAGGTCTGAGGACAGCATAGATACCCAATAAAAGTTTTCCTGTTGTGGCCTTTTAAGTAGCAAATTTGCATCTTTACTTCAGGAAAGTTATCTTTTTGAATTCCACCGTGAATAGTGTTTCTCTTCATTTTGGGGGTTTTCTGTCTCAAAGATACGAATAAGCCTTGTTTGCTTTCTTTTAAGTATCTAATAGTTTTTGATGCCTTTAATCTATTTGTCTTTTTCTTCTAATCTATTTTCTCAGAATTTTTCCTGTCGTATTTTTTAAAAATCTGTTAAATATGGTCTCTGGTAATTTGAATTTTATGTTGTTCTCCAGATAAATCATTTCAGTCCTCTTTTCATACTATTTATTTTCTATTAGTTTATTTTTGGAAATCTTCTTTCATTAAATTAATTTTTAGTAAGATTCTGCAGTAGGGAATAAAGCAAATGCAGAAAGTTCTTTCTGTTCCTTGAATTACGTTTTCTCCTGGGCAGAGCCCTTTGTTGACTGCATACTCAAATCTCTCCCATCTTTCTGTCTCTCTTCACCTTTTCTTCCTTCTTTCCTTCCCTCCTCCTCCTCTTACTGTTTTTCTGTCTTTCTTTCACATTCCTTCCTAGACTTTAGTTACATAGAAGGACCATTATTTCTTTTCATCTTGCTTATAATTGGGGATGTCTTTCCAAAACTTCTATTTGTTCTGATATAATATTGTGACATTTTAAATGCTTCATATTTACAACTGTGTCTGAGAGGTGTCTGTTTCCCTCCCTGAGATACGGGTAAAAGATGACTGGTTTGGTCCCATCCACACAGCTATCTTGTTGGAAGACCCGTGCAAGAGCTGAGGAGGTATGATCTTTTGGTTAGATGATATATTTCTGTTCTCACTCGTACACTGTTAAATTTTCTGTTCCAAGATTTATTCTTTTCAATTTTAGCCACTCTCAAAGGTGGTATTTAGTGGTATCTCATCATGCTTTTAATGTGATTCCATGAAGGAACACCTTCTAAATTTCTATTTCATCCAGCAAGTTGTTAGACAGCCCTAACATCACTGTTTGCGGTGGGGGGGGGGGATATCTATGTTATTTTTCTTTATTTATATCCCAGTACTCACTTCCTTACTGCTAAGCAGAAAGAAGGAAATGGATTCCCAGACTGTGTAACTCATTTCACATTTTCAATTCACTATGATTCCCGGGAAATACAAAAATGACTCACACTCACTTCCAACCAAAATATTCCATTTCTTTCCTTGTTTTCTTTGTTTCTTAATTTGATTGGCTGGTTGGTCTGGTTTCTTTTTGTTCCTATTATTATTGTTGCTGTTGGGATTTTCCTTTTTTTTCCACAAGCTGTTCTGGAAGAGAGATTCTTTTTTTTTTTTGGCAGAGCCTCAAGCTATCACAGCTCACAACCTCCAACTCCTGGGCTTAGGTGATTCTCTTGCCTCAGCCTCCTGAGTAGCTGGGACTACAGGCATCCACCACAACACCCAGCTATTTTTTGTTGCAGTTTGGTTGGGGCTGGGTTTGAACCCGCTGCTTTTGGTATATGGGGCCAGCGCACTAACCACTGAGCCACAGACACCCCCTGGAAGAGAGATTCTATGACACACTTTCAATCAGCCATCTCAACCTGGAAATTGCTATTTATTTCTGTTGAAATGCACCTTAACAAAGAAAACCTTACATTAAATAACCCCTAAAAGTATCTCGGCCTACTGTTAAGGCAACCTGATTTTATGCATGGACTGTTTCAAATAGGATTATAGCTTATATTTTTTAAAATATAAGGGTTAGCAATAGAAATAACATTTCCCATTATCTTTCTCTTATGTACTTTTGATGTTTTATTTCATTGTATTATGCCCCAGAAATGAAGTTTTTATTGTGTTTTGTTTAAAGAGAAAATATTATGTAATTCATTTATCTCTTCAAGAGAGCACTTTTTAGAATGTTTTATAGCCTAAATTTTTGTTTGATATTATTTTCATTCAAATATAAGAAATGGGATTTAAAACACATGATGTGAGAGCTTCCAGATTTCTCTGTACAAACCTATCAAAGAAAGTAAAACACAATTTTCCCTTACTTTTCAGGAGGTATTTTAAAAAGTGGCACCAATGCACATTATTCTTCTTTTCATTTCCAGCTGGGATTTGTTAAAAGTATTTTAAACAGAACCCTTTAAATTTTCCTATAGGACATATCACTACATTAATTCTAAGAACCTGGTAAGAGGCCCTACCAGCTCCTCCTCCCTCACCCCAATGCAAGCTCAGTGGATATCCAATGGATTTTTTTCTTCTACATTGCAAATACTAAGGAGATCGGTGGTGATTTTAGAAAAGCGTTAGAGGTACCAATGTTTTCAGTAGCAATTTGGATTAAAAGGGAGTATGTTCTAGGACTTGAACCCAATCACATTTCAGGAGATCCAAAGTTAGAAGTAAGCACAATTGTGTTTGGAGGGAAGGTCTGCGTAATGAGAGAACAGCAATTTACTTTTCCACTTCAATAAAAGAAGTCTTCAAAAACCTTTAAAAAGCAGGGGCAGGTAAGCTTTTAAAGCTCAAAGAGTTAATCCAAAGTCACTTTTGAACTCTTCAGTTTAGCCAGAGTAGAAAAACTGGGCCAGGTCCTTACATAAAGAAATATTAGGCCATAAGAGATCAAGAAAAAAGCATACTGGTTCTAAAGTGTAGACAGCTGATTACAAAAGAAGAAAAAAAGTTTGCTAAAAATAATGTGAAAGGGCTACCTTTGTAAGATTTACTTAGAATTTTTGTATAATAAAAACATTTTTACAAAATTGAGGTAAGTTGGATTGTATATATCAAATTTATTTCTGGTTCCAAGGAAAGGTTCTAAAAAAAAAAATATTGAAAACTCATCATTGAAAATGCCCACAGAGAAGAGTCCCCCCGAGTGCATGTGTCACCGACCAGGTCCCTTGTTTGACTTGGCAGCTTTTGTGGTCACAGGGCTCTGAATTCCCAGAGAGACACGCAGCAAAGTGGCCATGGTTTTCTACCCTTGCACACTGCTTCATGGGTTAAAGGTCAAGCAGTGTGCATTTTGGATGGACCAAGTCATTCCCAAGGTAAGATAAGCATAAGGTGGTGATTTCATTATTCACAATGGGGAAATGAAGACTACTTCAAGGAGAAAGTTTAGTTGAAAGCAGTAGTATTGATTTTGAATAAGTCTCCAGCAGAACAGATGACATGCAAATGTGCAGAGGACATTGTGTAGGGCAGAGGAGGAGAGAATGGATACAAGTGAAAAGGAGAGCAGAGAACGCTGATCCAAAACTTGTATTTGAAGTCTGTGTGATGGAAATAGCAAGGCTGCCATCTTACACGAGCTGCAGTGGAGAGACGTATTATCTAACTCCCTGCTCAACATGCCTTCAGTTCGCCCAGCAACATCATCAATAATCACAAGGAGAAAGGAGCACTCACATTATGAAAACCCAGGCTGTGGCATAAAACCCTTTGTTAGGATCCAACATGATCCAACCTGATGAAGGGTCTTTGCTACAGAGGTGAGGGCTTTCACATGTCAGGGCTTTCTTTGCTTGCCTTCTTTGTGATGGAGAGTGTCCTACTTACATGCAAATTCACCCGTGTAGCCCCCAAACTAACAAGAATATCACTCTTACACTGGCTAATCTCTTCCCACATCTATATGGACAAATTTTATTTTACAGTACCACTTGTATAGACTCTTGTTGCCAATAATTTATTCATTGAATTTCATCAGATGTTATGAGTCAAAAATTTTCCAACTCAAGCTGTCACTTGAAAGGTAGACAAGTTGCCACTTATTAAAGGCTGTGTCTGCTTTTTAGTGCCTGGTGATAGATGAAAAATAATTCAGTAGTAAGTGTAAGTCAACAGATCTGCAGGCCCCAGACGGTTTCCCATTACCTCTTGCTTTTCCAGTGTGACAAAAACCTCAGAGAAAGGAGGTTATTTTATTGAGTTTCAGAATGGTGCAAATGCCACTTCTGCAACATTCCCAAAGTTCATCTTTGCTGCCTCTTTTCTACCCTCAGTTGGCTCCAGTACCATACATACATCCTAGGTCACCAAAATCTTCCGTCTGCACCGTTAGGTCAGATATTCCAGATGAGAAGTACCCATGGAGAAAACAAATTGTTACTAACTTTTATATCATTAGCGTCTAGATCAGTATCTGTTATAGTAGGAACCCCGCAAAACAAACCTCACAAACAAACGTGACAGCCACAAACCCAAACCCATCCAAAACAAACAAAAAAACTAAAAATGTATTGAATAAATCAATGGAAATATGGAAGAAAAGGAATGGGACCAACTCAGGCAGAGTGGAAAGGCATTATTGAGAAAGTGAAGCTTGAACTGTGACCTGAAGAAAGGCAGGGCATAATTAGATGAAGAAGAGGGAAGAGAAAATAAAGATTTTCTGCCCATTAAACTGAGACCAACAAATCCTCCTGGCCATCTTGTAGACTTATGGCAAAGCAGCCATCACCGTGGAATGCACCAGCCCTGGTCAGCCCCGCTCCCCGTGGGGGCCACTGCAGACCTCCATCCTCCACTCACTTGCACCGGGTCTGTCCTCTACAGAAAGTGCTTTTGCACCGAGTTCCAGGTCAGTACACATCTTTCTTCCATCCTCATTGATAAGCCCAGTCATAACAATGTGCTTCTATTTGTATCACTACCCTGTGCCACTGAAATGTTTCCAGCAGTCTGAACTTGGCTCACTCTTGATTTTGCCATCTTCCTTGTCTCTGTGGTTCATTCCTGTGGACGGATGTAGCTACCTGCAGACAGAGGTATAATCAGGTGCCTCCTTGTCCATACCTTCCCATGTTCAGCCACACAACACCAGAGTCTCCATCACTCTTTTGTGGTTTCCTCATAAAACTCTCTGCTGTATTTCTTGCTGAATGACTCTTTTGGTTGAACAAAGTTCAGGAGGTTAAAGTTCTTCCTTGAAGGATTGATTTGATCTATGGAATGGGACTTAAGCTATCTCACAGGCTTTGGATCCTGAACACATATGCTGTGCCCACTGGTGAGCCTAGAGTATGTGAGAACACCTTACCGCTCCTGCACCATTGCTAGGAATAAGCTTCCATTATCTTTGAGCAGCTGCCCTACATGATAATCATGACCTCAGAATTGCAGGAGAACCATCCACATCCACTCTGGAGTACTGGAAGGATGGGAGTTCTGCTAAAATGGCACACTTGTGTGGAAATATGATCCCACTGCTAAAGAACAGAGGAGGTAGAGGGAAGAAGAGATTGGTGCATTGCCCTGACCAGAGAAAATTCAATTCCCAACTTCAGAGAACAGGTTAGTCCTAGATTCATCTTTGGTATCTTTTAGAATAAAACTAAAAATCAAATATTCCCTATTCAGAAGTGGCCCAGTTTTATTTTTAGTGTGTGCATATTTATATTTATTTGTGTTGTGTTCATTTCAGTATATTCAGTATAAACATACGTATTAAGCACTGCTTTTGTTTCAGGTGCTAGGGACAGCAAAGACACATAAAAATAGAAACACTATCTTCTGAGAATTTAGAGACTAGAGAAAGAGCTATAGAGCAAATAATTTTACACACGTATATGGAATTTCAATAAGTAACTACGGCCACTTTTCACAGTGGATAAGCTGTGAAGAGTAAAGAATGCTGTGCGAGAGGAGAGGAAAAGGTTGACTCAGGAAGTAAGGAAAGACTTTCTTGAGAAAATGAAGCTTGTACTGAGATGTGAAGGGAAGTGGAAATGAACTTGGTGAAGGGAAAAGAGAAGGGCCTTCAAAGGATAGAAGACAACAGCATGTAACACCGCCCTTTGACAGCACCGAACATGACCATCAAAGGCTGTAATTCCTGGAGAACAAAGTGTCAAATAAAAGTAGTGCAAAAAAAAGCTTAAGCAGACACAGAAATACCCATGCACAACCTGGTCAGCCCTGGCGAGAAACTCTGCCTTAATCCTAGGATCACTGGGATGACATTAAAAGGATTTTAAGCATGTGATTCCCCTTTTGGAGAGATTACTGTCTGGAGAATTTATGAAGACTTCCATATATGGCAACCTAGTGGGCTGCGTTTAGCAAGTATCTGCCAAAGTCTGTATGAAATTAAAACACAACCAAACTTACAGAAAAAACAAAAAAAATACAAACTCCAGTTTAAACAAAAGAAATGACAAGGGAAACTAAAATCAGTGTGGCAAACTCAGGTTGGTGGTGTACCTTCCTGGAGAGACGTGGGGTTCTGTGCAACCTGTTGGCTAGATGTTCATGACTTCTTACGAGATGGAGGCAGGAGGTGAAGTGTCACATCTTTGCAAGGAGTAAATCTGAAAATGGTACTTTATATAAAGGAAGGTTACTGGAAAAACAGTACCATGTTAAAAGAGTAGCATAGTTTTTTTGCTGTTGTTTTGTTTTATTTTTATTTATTTATTTATTTATTGCCTGTTTTCTCATTCTATTTTATTTTTTATCTTTTCTAATTTTTTTTTTTTTTTATTAAATCATAGCTGTATACATTAATGTAACTCTAGCAGTAAAGGAGAAGACCAAGTCAATTGTCTGTCTCCCGTAGATCCTGGGAGGGTATAAACATTGCTGCTGTCAGCATATGTAGTGAGTTTGATGTTTAATTTTACACTGTTTGAGTGGAACAGATATCTTATACGTGTAAATAAGTGAACTGATACAGACACTTACTAAACAATTCCAAATTCCTTCTATTGATACTTGTGTCACTGGACTCTTCACAGTATTTAACAGGAAAAAAAAACAAAAACAAAAACAAAAAAAACTTTGCTAACCTTAAGTACCAAATTAAAAATGAAAACAAAATGAGAAAACTCATCTTCTAAATGCTAAGTTAGCAGAAAAAAATGAAAGGCAGAGCTGTATTTCCAAAGTGTATTGGGCAACACACACATGGAAAGTAAAAAAATGTTTTTCATTATTTTAGGAAATAAAGTACTTAATATGTAAGCAAGCCACAAAGCATACTGTCTTTTAAAATATAGTACTTTTTAAAGAGTTGGGATTATCATTGTAAGAGGACCTCAGGAAATGTTAAGATATTAAATATATGAAAATTTTTAAAAATAGAAAAAATTAATTAAGCATGTATTCCCCAAAAGAGAATTATCAACTACTTAGATTTTTTTTTAAAGGAAAGAATTATGAGCGATAACATGTATTCATTTCCTACCAAAGTACCAAAATATGTAATCAGAATGTGACATAATTACCAAAAGCAATTGATTATTCTTGCAAGAATTGATTATTCTTGATAAATGGAAATCTTAACAATTCTCAGAGCAACTGACAGGTAATACAGACAAAAATTAACCTGTATAAGAATTATTTGAAGAAGACAAGTTAAAAAAATAACTTATGGATCTGTTTAACTCTCAAGGTCAATAACTAGAGATACTGGTTGAGCACCCCTAATCCAAAAATCCAAAATCCATAGTGCTCCAAAATTCAAAATTTCTGAGCACCAACATTACTTGATAAGTGAAAAACTTCACTCTTGACTTCATGTGATAGATTTCAATAAAAATATAGTCAAAACGTGGTTTCATACATAAAATCATTAAAAGTATTATATTGGGTAACCTTCATGCTAGGTGCATAAGAAACATAAATGAATTTCATGTTTAGATTTGAATCCCATCCTAAAATATCCCATTACATAGCTATGCAAATATTCTAAAATCTGATAAAAATTGAAATGTAAAACACATCTTTTCCCCAATACTTCAAATAAAAAATACTCAATCTGTAATTAATTTCTTAGGCATATATAGATTATTTGAGAAAATGGAACATGTAGGGAGCAATAAATCAATTCCCAATGACATTCAAAGACTTAGTACTGAGAAGAACACATTTGACAAAATTATCAATCATTAAAGAAATCCCCTAATGTTAAGATTGAAAATAAAATTAATTTTTAATAACTCATGGTTCACAGAATAAATAAAAAAGTAACTAGAAAATAATGAAAACTTCATATCAAATCATTCTGAATTTAGAGTTTTTACCCTTTAGCTATAATAAGCCTCTCCCTAGAAGTTAATGGTTAAGTCATATAAAAGAAAATAACTCATGTCATAACATTAATACAGATAATCATGGTATAAAGAAGGAAAATTCTTGCCTAAGCCAATGTGCATCAGAGATTTTCTTGGTTTCTTCTAGAGTTTTTATGGTGTCAGATCTTACAATTAAGTCTTTAATCAGAGTGCAAGATGAAAAATTACCTATTAATAATGCACACTATTCAGGTGATATTAAAAGCAGAGACTCCTCCACAATGCAATTCACTCACATAACAAAAACAATAACAACAAAAATACTTATACCCTTCAATCTATTTAAATAAAAAAAATTTCCAGGTCCATCTCAATTATGAGTTTAAAATATTAATATCAATTTTAGCAAAGCCAAAAATTAGCCAACCCAAAACAATCAATATATCAAAAAAGTAATTAAATATGGCCTACCCAAATGATTCATAAATGGTTTTGGAAAATGTATGAATTTTATTCCCCAAGAAATTTAAAAAACAATGCTCAGCCTTAAGAGTAATTAGAGAATTTCAAGCCAAAGACATTATTACATAACCAAGACATAGTTAGATTCAAATATATAACAATTAAAATTAGACTCTGGAGCAATGAGATCCCATATATTGTAGCTAGAATTACAAAACAGGACCACCGCATTGTGCATGTGTAATGTTAAACATACACATACTTTGTGGTCCAACCCATGGTGCTTCTAAATATATGATACAGAGAAATTTCAGCATGTGTACCCTGGAGATATGTTTATAAATGTTATTAACAGCTTTATATAGAATACCCCCAAAATGAAACAAACTAAATGTTCACCACAGGGGAGTAAAGTAATAAATTGTATTATACGGAAATAATTTAATTATGCACAGTAGTCACTGCAATGTGCCAGAATCCTGAGCTAGAAAAATACATGTTGTTCCAGTATCTACGATTTCATCACACATTTCTCCAATATTTACTGATGTAAAACAACCATTTAATATGCTCTTGGTATTAATGTGTCTGAATTTAGCCAAAACTTATGGGAAATGATTTTTCTCTACCTTGTCTGATGCTTCAGTTTGACGCCTAGAGGGCTGGGGAATCTTATGATCTGAAAGCTCACTTACAAATCCACTGAGGCCGGAGGGCAGCTGAGCACCTGTTCACGCGGTCTTCTCACAAGCACTACTTTGGTTTCCTCTCATTGTAGCGCTGGTTTTCCTGGAGCAGGCATCCTAAAATTGAGGGCAGAATAGAAGCTGTATCCTTTTTAGGATCCACTTTCAAAGTCCTATCCCATCATTTCGTCTGTATTCAAATATTCCCACCCAGATTCGAAGAGAAGACCCTCAGACACTCTCAGAAAGAGTAGCAAAGTCACATGGTCATGGAGTACATAGGATGAGATAATTGTGATAGCCATGTAGGAAAATAAAATCTGCCCAATGCCTTTAATTGACACAAATAGATTTTTGAGAGGAAAAAGCAACTTACAGAATAGGGTAATTCCATTTCTGTGGAGTGTCTATACATACAGTTTAAGTATAGGACATGTACATGTGCATGTATAAATTTAAGCATGCACATATATATATTTAAAGGAAAGAGAAATGCAATAGAAATGATAAATACGAAATGCAAGAATGATCCTATCCTCTGGGATGTGGGAGAAAGAAATATATAATTGTGAAGGAATAGACCAGAAGCACCCATAATTGTTTGAAAATGTTTTCTTTCTTAGGCTGGGTTGCATTCTGGCACATTACTGTACGTGAAAGAAACATTCCAAAGGACTTAGGATATGGGGTATTATGAAAAGGGAAATGCTAAGAATGCTGTCTGGATGTGCAGCTTAGGGGCTCATGGGGGTGACTGGAAGATAATGTGCTGTACTAAAGGAACACATATTGCAGTGGAGAAAATAAAATATGTATCTAGCAGAAATAAGGCTAGACACTTACAGAGGAGCAGAGAGACAGACAGACACAGACATAAACAATTTAGTTGAATTCCATCAACTAAAGCTTGAGGGTCAGTCTTCATGACATTCACCATCATCTATAAAAAAGTCACCGAAATTCTAGAAATCATTCTGAGATTTAAATAATTTCAGTAATAACACGTGATCATCCAGTTGCTCCAACAAAATTTCTGCCCTAAGAAGCATTCAAATAAATAGAACAATTGGGTATTGCTTCAAAAATGCTTCATCAACAACATGGCCAGTATTTATGTGTGTATGTGATTTGTAAGGTCTCTAAATAGTTTTCCCCTTAGAAAAACATCTTTCCCATCACAAAGCATGATGTTGAAAATTTCACCCTGAGAGGTTATTTCCTTCTGGTTAAGCTCCTGAGATTTTCTGTTAGAAGCCTTCCTTTTAAGAGGCAGCAGAGGGGAAAGCCTAAATGTGGTGATTCCTTATCCACGTGAGAGTCTCAAAGGCAGACCCTGAAGAGTAAGGTCACAGGAATGCTCTTCATTGAGAGAGGACTGAGAATACAAAGGCCAGAAGAAAAAGGGGGAAATAAAGACTTAAAAGACAGGGCAGATAAAGAACGGGTCTTTTTCTTCCACAATTTTTCTGAAGGGAGAATAGGGTTGGCAATTTTACCAACTTATATGTCTAGAAATATGTAACATTGCCAGCTTAATATAGAAATGAATTCTAGCAGCATGAGACATGCTATTTCTTAAAAAAAAAAAAAAAAAAATACTTAGACGTATAAAAAATACTGGCTAAAGAGCTTTCTGGAAATCTGTTTCAAGTGACACATACACACTTACAAAATTACCCCTGGAACCAATACAATTGTGAACAACTGTGCTGGTTTGAGGAAAAAAAAAAAATGAGTTCAGAGTCTGTTATGTAGGTCAGATATCAGTATTAATTGGTTTCCAAGGGATTTGTTCTTAAAAATAGAATCCATCTTTTATAGAAAATAAAGATATTTGTTCTGTTTACATGTAAACTAGGACAGTTATCCTTATTATGGATTATGAAAACCGGGCTAAGCAAGGCTACTTAAGAGAAGAGATTCCCAAGTCTTTTTCTTTTTTCCTTTCTTTTCTTTTCTTTCTTTTCTTTTTTTTTTAAAACCTGATGAAAAGAGAAAGAAAAGAAAAATTCTGCAGCCACAGGCGAGCAATAAATTAGCCATAAAGGCAGGTGTTTGATAGACGTGTTCCCTCGGCAATAATTTCTGCCTTTTGAATTGCATCTCAGTGTGAAAATCTTAAGTCACTGAAGTTTCACTGCTGTGGGGACAAAGCTAAAGCAGTTGAGGAAACTCAGCCTCCTTCACACCCACATAAAGTTGGTTGGTCAAACAGACCTTAAGTAGATGTTCATAAATGGATGATTTTTGTTGCAAGACACTTATTATTTCTCTCAAAAGTTGTGGCGTGTTGCTGGCTATGCTTTAATTGTATTCTAGTTTCACAGTATTTCTTACACACGCACACACTTATACACACAGAGGGTGCCAAGAATGTTGCACATTTTAAGAGCTATTATCTGTGTATTACTTCTTGAAGTTGTACCATGACAGGTCAAGTGTACCTAGACAGGCTCCACACATCCATTTTCCCTGAAATTCATACACTCTCTGGGAATGTTTGATTTTACTTCAACAAGATCGTTTAAAATGGCTGTGTATGTTAGTGGCACCCTGGCCCACATGCACATGCATTTAAAATACTTATGTGCCATTTATTCAAGCTTTTCTCAGTGAAAACAAAATATTTGCTAGAAAATCTTTCTATAATAATTTTTTGGCAGATTAATCTCCACGTCAAAGTCCCAATAATAATTATCTGATTCCTGGGAACAAGTCATTCTGTGTGAATGAAATGAAATACCCAATGA
Source organism: Loris lydekkerianus (assembly GCA_963574355.1). Classification (NCBI taxonomy): domain Eukaryota; kingdom Metazoa; phylum Chordata; class Mammalia; order Primates; family Lorisidae; genus Loris; species Loris lydekkerianus. Next base: position 50,103 of record CAUYPK010020954.1, on the reverse strand, counting down.
AAGCAGCGTGGTTGTGCTTTAGTGGGAGGAACTGCATTTAGATTAGAAACTCACTTTCATCAAGGCCAAGGGGAATTCACCAAGTAGGCAACCCCGTGGGCCCCCAGACCTAAGCACAGATGTGCAGACGGGTGCGGGCTCAAGTGGGACCCTCCGCCAGCCCTATGCTGGGAGTCTGTGGTCAAACCTCTTACTGGGTCTCCTTTGCAGGGCAGAGAAAAACCAGGAAGGTACATTTTCTAGAATCCTTCTCTGGGATGGAGTTTGTCAATGAGAGGAAACTGCTTAACATTTGGGAGATGGAAGAGAAGCAGAAAACACACTTTCCAGGAGGCTGATGCAGCCAGACGTGGGCAGAGTGGGATTCCTGACAACTTGGCCGAGAGCTCTTAGAAACCTCGTGGTTAGCTGCAGACTGCGAAGGTTAGTGAGAGTGTCTCAGATTCTTTCTTTTTGAGACTTGTGACAGCATCCCAGCATGCCTCCATGTTTATGGGTGACATTTCAGTTGCAGGGTCCCCTGACTGCTGTCAGCAGTAGTTTCTGTACCTTCAGGGGCAGCTTCCTGGACTTCTGCACTTCCAGCTCTTCCAGAATCATTAAGGCCCTAATACTTTTTTTTTTTTTGCAGTTTTTTGGCCAGGGCTGGGTTTGAACCTGCCACCTCCAGCATATGGAGACGGCACCCTACTCCTTTGAGCCACAGGCGCCACCTGCCCTAATTCCATTTTTAATCTTTCATACTCAAAATAGGTGGAAGGCCTTCTCTCCTCCTGACGCCACAACACTGACTTCTCCAGGCGTTGGCAGGGATGAATGACATCTACTGAGGGTCCTAACCCGTCCACACCCAGGTCTGGCTTATTTTCACCCTGTACCCACCTCGGGGTGAGTATCAGGCCAGAGAGTGCAGCAGACTGCAGACCGTGCATCTCTCACCTCCAAACGTGCCAATTTATGCTCTCCTGAGGATCACTAAGATTACATTCTGAGAACTGTTTTTCTCAGACTTCAGTGGGAGGTAATAATGTGATATTGAGAGACAAAGAATGGAAAGGCCAGTTCTCCCTGAATCAGAAGTGCTCTCAGTAAGGGCGGCGGAGAGTGCCTGTAAGTGGCTGAGTGCCCAGTAACCCGGGTGACAAGTGTCAGCAGCATTGGTGGAGTAACCCAGGTGACAGTGTCAGCAGCATTGGTGGAGTAACCCGGGTGACAAGTGTCAGCAGCATTGGTGGAGTAACCCGGGTGACAGTGTCAGCAGCATTGGTGGAGTAACCCGGGTGACAGTGTCAGCAGCATTGGTGGAGTAACCTGGGTGACAGTGTCAGCAGCATTGGTGGTGTAACCCTGGTGACAGTGTCAGCAGCATTGGTGGAGTAACCCGGGTGACAGTGTCAGCAGCATTGGTGGAGTAACCCGGGTGACAGTGTCACCAGCATTGGTGGAGTAACCCTGGTGACAGTGTCAGCAGCACTGGTGGAGTAACCCTGGTGACAGTGTCAGCAGCATTGGTGGATAACCCGGGTGACAGTGTCCACAGCATTTGTGGAGTATCCCGGGTGACAGTGTCCGCAGCATTGGTGGAGTAACCCTGGTGACAGTGTCCGCAGCATTGGTGGAGTATCCCGGGTGACAGTGTCAGGAGCATTGGTGGAGTACAGACTTCTCACTTTCTAGTACAGGACCACTGGCATGCATGGAACAGCAGGACTGTGGGCTGGACAGGGCCAGGGCCAGGGCCAGTGCAGGTTCACGAGCTCCAATGACTTAACTAACAGCTTGGCGACTTGGGGGCACCAACTTCTTTGTTCTTCCTCCTCCACTTTCCCATTTGCTCTTTCAGATCTTCCAATATCTTTGCAGACAACCCTCTGTTCTGAATTCCCTCTGTCAACAATATTCAGATCAGCCTTTCTTTGCCTCAGAGGACATCAGTTGGTAGAACTCACACTCAGTTACAATATAAAGTTCAAGCATGGAGCCCCAAATTCCAATGACTACAATTCTCTTGGCACAGAAAACAATATTTAAATATTTTTAAGCCTTGTCAAAGGATTAAAGGTATAAATATAGACATGCCATATATTTAATGCAACTTTATAATGGCACAATCACATATATTATGTATTTTTAATTCTTACAAAAAACATGGGCCACTCTCTGTCCAGACAATGACCAACCAAATTCACTGCTTAAAGTTCTACCTACAGGGAGGACAATCAGGGAACATCCACAGTGGAGTTAATACCACTTGGAAACCAAGTCCAAGACTATCCTCCCTCCATCACATGCTGATAGTGAATTCTGTGCGGTCACAGGTTTGAGTTTCCAGTGGGAAAAGTCAACAGTGCCAGACTAGAAATCTAAGCCATTGCCCAGGCCCCTCGCTTTTGCCACGGACCCCCTTAAGCCCTAAGGGGCATATGCCATTTCAACCTGATACTTGTTCTGCTGCTGCACATGGTAAACCTATGGCTCGGAGATAACACACAATTCATGACAGGCAGCTCAAGCCATGTATATATTTGGTAGAGCAGAATAATGGACCCTGCCTCACTCTCCCCACAATAATACCCATGTCCTAATCCCCAGATCACATGAATTTGGTGTTACATGGTAAAGGAGAATTAAGTTTGAGGATGGAATTCAGGTTATCAATGAGCTGATCTGTATGAAGGAAGATTATCCTGTATTATTTAAGTGGGCTCAATGTAACCACATGGTCCTAAAAATAGAAGAAGGAGATATGAGTAGGAAAGAATGATCAAAGACATACACTGCCACCAGCCACGGAGTGTGGGAAACCTCTAGAAGATACAAAAGGCAGGAAGAGATTCTCCCCTGGAGCCTCCAGAAATGAACACAACCTGACAACAATGATGACATCTATTTCAGACATCTGACCTCCAGCACTGTGAGATAATAAACGCGCATTGTTTTATAGGAATAGGTAACTCATGGAATTGCTAGTCTACTTTGGCATTACGTGGCTACTAGGGACTGGTTGTAAGACAGCAGATGTTTCTTGAAATGAGAATAATTATTTTCAGGTGAATCAGGAAGCTATAGAGGTTTCTGGTTTTAAGATCAAGTGACACTTTAGGAGTCTACTTATCTGTTTTATCATGAGGGATGTGATCTGCTAGCGTGACCAAAGGATTTCTAGAGATTGAGACATTTTGAGAGGCAGTTCAGCCCCACCACTTATTACAGGAATCACACCCGGGTGACTTCTGATGATTAACATCTTGTCTTTGTCACCAGTTTGGGTGCGACTGTTCCTGTTGAAATCAAGGAGCCCATGCCAAGGCCATCAGCTCTGACATTACCCAGAGCATTCGGGGGGAAACCACACAGAATTATCAAAGATTCTAGCGATCTCATCACTAAGTCACTTATCAACTTACTGATGCCTTAGGGAAGATGTAGGGCCACCGCATAAGGAGTGCAGGGAAAACAAGACAAGTCCATTCCAAGATGTTTATCCCCCTAAGGTTATAGAGTCCTTCTTTTACATCAGGTAAGGAAAGTTTTGCATCTAAACATCATCTATATTTGAGTTCAGTTTTCAGTCAACTAACTGTGCAAACTGGTAAGCTAAGTTCTGGCAGCTGAAGACAACATGTCAGATTTCTGGTAAATGTTTTGATAACCATGTTACTCCACCAATTTTTGCCTAACAGTTTTAGAATCTATGATCATATACAAAATATTTACTAAATATTTCTATGCATTGGCCACCTCTTTATAAAACTTTGTAATGAATATTTTATAAATAAAGGTGCATTTATCTACAATTTCCTATTTTCCCTATGTATTGTGACTTTATGGAAGACTTTTGGGACACCCTACATATTTAGCACTTTTATGTTAACACAAATAAGGAAATCTCGCAATGATGCTGGTGAATAAGGTACCTCTGCCTGGGTTAGACTCACACTCACTCCGGGAGAATGACTGGATCTTACTCTAGATGGATCTGCAGCCAGCAGGAGCGATGCAGGTGGTTCTTGATGATACTCCAACCTCACCACAAATATAAGAATTCCTTCAAAAGCCAATAGAGAAAAACTAAAATAGCAGGTTCAAGTTTCCCCTTAATATGAATATACTTTAAGAAAAAGACTAGTGGATGAGAAAACACACAGAGTAACAAATACAGCTATTTACCACAGAGCTGCTACTGGCCTAGGCTGGCAATTTTCCACACAGTACTAATTATACTTGCTATGTCAATTAGTCTTCCCATTATTTTTAACAGTTGGTGCCAAGGTAATGCATTATGGAAATTCATTTTAACACAAAACATAAAATAATACTTCTAACCACATTTTTTTAAATCTCTGGGGTCTAGTATATTACATCGAGAGGATATGTCAAGTCTGAATTGACCTAAAGCCTCAGAATTTGCATTTGAACCTATATGACTTAAAATCTGGCAATAGTTTAGCAAGCATCCTTGGCTCCATCTTTCTGATACACTAGGGGAAAAAATATTTTGCAAAGAGAGGTCAGGCTGACCTCGTAAATGTTACCTGCCAATTGCTGGACATTTAGAAAAGAACAAGAAAGTCACAGAAAATGACCCAGGCACAGGCCCTTTGCCTGTCAAACACGGAGAGACAAGTATTAAAAATAAAACATACGTCATGTAAGGTTAAGAACTCCTGTTGTGCTAAGAGCTTTTGAAGCTGGAAAATACCAGAGGCTTGAGTATATACGGGAAGAAAATGTACATTCTGACCCAACATCATTAGGGCCACAGTCAGCTGGTGACCGGGGCTCTCATGGGTTCTTGCAAGCAGCTTAACCAGGGTTAGAAGGGAAAAACAAGGGCATAGAAAAAAATGACACTCATTCCATTTAAACAATATTTAATTCTCCAAAGGCTTTTTAAATAGGTTCTTAGAATCAACATCCTTGAGCACTCTGACTGAATGCTGCTATTTTGGGAAGTAAAATTGCTGTTATTGCTATTTTGTGTGTGCATTCGAGAGGCCAAAAAAAAAAAAAAAAAAAAAAAAAGAAAAAAAAAAAGCCAAGTATGGTGCCTTTTGGCTCTCCTACTGTGTGATCTAAAATCAAAGCATGGATAAAGCTGGTGAGACAGACGCAATGTCTTCCATATTAATGTGAGTCAAGATTTGCTAGCATCTACTTATATTACAATAATCTAGTATGCTATATCTATTTCTACTCTTAATAAATGGACTCAATTTTCTGCTGACCTCTAAAAACCATCTCCATTATCAGTCCCTCAGCTCTTCCTCTTAGCCAGAGTGTGTTGGAAAGTTACATAATGTACAAAGCAGCTAAGCTCAAAGGGTGTCCTGAAGGAGCAAAATCTTCTGGGGAATCCCGATCTGTTCCCATTTCATCCCATCATAGTCTGAGTTGTAAACCCTAGGTGGTATGATCTGAGATAGCCTGCTGTCATCTAGAGCAGAGAAATGCTTTGAGGATCCCGAACTTTGGGAACGTACGTTTTACTTGTCATGAGTATTAGGAAGTCTAATAAAGACAAGTATGATAAACTAGAATTGAACACACGGAAAGAAGCCACGGTGTGACTTCGTCTCAGTGACCCCTCTGGCTGCCTCTCAGCAGATGACAAGCAGAGGGAGGCAAACCCCTTGCCGCGCATCTTCCAGCATGGCCTCAGCCCTGGCAATCCCAGCGCAGAAACTCTTCCCTTTATTTCTCATCCTCCATAGTGTCACCCAAGTTCTTAACGTGCAGATTCACCCCCGATCTCGACTGATTCTATCCTGATTCAGCTGCTCAAATTTCCTTTTCACTCTGCCTGCCTGCCTTTCCACTTTCTTCCGTTCCCGATCTACAATACGACTTATTTTCCATCCATCTCTTCCACAGCCTGATGGGCAGCCTCGTGTGTCTGCACCTCACCAAGCCAAGGCCGTTGGATTTCCCACCGGGCTCCCCCAGCACCTTGACCATGGCCTTGGCCCCCTGATGGGCTCTCTCAGAGTCTCACACCCAGCTCTTCCCGCCTTCCTGAGACACACGGTGGTGAATTCCTCGGCTTTGGCTCCAAACTCAGCTTCCAGCTCGTTGCGAGACTTGAATCCGCCTATGAACCCTCTGCGGTCTCTGAGGACCAGGCCGGTCATGCTCCCGGTGGCCTGGTCGGCAGCCGCCTGGGTCCCAAAGCGGACAAAGCGCGACCCAGCGAGCCGTTGTCATGCACACCACCTTGCGCGACAGGTGTTTCCAAAAGCGGGACGAGTTTCGTAAAAGGGCCTCGTTACCTATAGGTTTGTCCAGGTTCTTGATGAAGGCGTTTCCCACGCCAGATCTTTTCTTTTCTTTTCTTTTTTACTATTATATCATAGCTGTGTACATTAATGCGATCATGGGGCACCATACACTGGTTTTATACCCAGTTTGACACATTTTCATCACGCTGGTTGACAAAGCCTTCCTGGCATTTTCTTAGTTATTGTGTTGGTGCATCTTACAAGGATGCATATGAAACTTAGTACATGTAGAATATAATGGTCTTAACCACACCAGACTTTCCCCGGGAGGGATCCCTCTGGGGCCACACGATACAGGTCAGAGTTCACCGTGTCTCGGGCCACTCAGCGCCATCTGGCAGCTGGAAGCTGCCTAGGCATCCCCGGGAGGGCGGTGATGGCCCCCAGCCGACCAGTGGACAGCACAGGCCCTGCACGGCTGGACTTCTGCAGCACCGCCTCCAGACGTCCGCGTGCGGGTCGCCCCCAGCAGCTGGTCGTCCCCCCGCGACCCTTTCCCCACCTCTGGCACCAGACCCACAGGAGGACTGGCAGGTGCGGAGGTGGGTGCGGGGCAGGCCAGATGGACCCGCAGGAGGACTGGCGGGTGCGGAGGTGGGTGCGGGGCAGGCCAGACGGACCCACAGGAGGACTGGCAGGTGCGGAGGTAGGTGCGGGGCAGGCCAGACGGACCCGCAGGAGGACTGGCAGGTGCGGAGGTGGGTGCGGGGCAGGCCAGACGGACCCGCAGGACTGGCAGGTGCGGAGGTGGGTGCGGGGCAGGCCAGACGCAGACGCAAGTGACTTACCCGCTGGTTCGCTTTTTCTTCTCCCTCTTTTTTATTTATGTATTTGTTTAGGGTTTTTTTTTTTTTCTTTCTTTCTTTCCTTTTATTGAATCTTTCATTTTTTTCTTCAGGCGGCTGAGCCTGAGTGCAGAAGTGGCCGCTGGGGGAGCCACTGCCCTCTTATCCCCTCTGGCCCCGGGGGCTGCTGGCCTTCTATCTGACTTCTATCACCGTAGCTTTATCAGTTTTACAATTTATACAAATTTATTTCACTGTATGTACATTTCTGTATCTTGCTTTCTTTTGAGAGCCATCCCTATTGTTGATGTATACAGTATTTGTTTCTCTTTTACTGCTAAGTAATATTTTATTATATACATATTCCTTGACTTCTCTATACATTTTCTTGGGGTCAAGAACTAGAAGGATCTGAGATTTTGTGCTACTAACCAGCTAAAAAATTAGCTTGCACAGCTTCATAAATCCTCACAGAAGACACAAGTTTGGTGGTTCAGAGATAAAGGACTTAATTCCTCAGGGTGGGATAGGGAGTGTGAAGTTCTTGTTTACATTAGTTTTTTCTTGCTCCATCTCCCAGTTCTATGGGCATGATCCACCTAGGCCCTGATGTATCAAACTCATGTTTTTTCAGCCTCAGATTTCTTTATCTGGGGCGTGTTTAATGATCCTGGCCGGGAGGCTGTGTGCTGCCTCACAAGAGCCCATCAATATGGCAGACAGACATGCAGAAAAGCTAGTAAGATGGAAGATCATTGCTAACTCTAACTACCATCACGGCAACCCTCCTCACGGAAATCCTTCAGGTTTCATTTTTTACTCTTTCAAAGATTCACAATTTATGGGTGATCTTCTAAAGTGGTTAAAGGCACCTCTTATTTCACGTATCATTTCTTGTTTCATGTCCCTTTACTGAATTCAATGACTGGATCCATCTGCTCTGTTCTCAGTATCTTAGTTCCCAGAACCCTTGCACACTGCACATTATTGGAATGGTGGTATATTTTTCATAGTTGGAATGGTGGTATGTATTTCATAGTTGCACATAGCATAATATATACCGTGATATATAATACACTACCATATACTGCGTATATGCCTACTTATCCATAAAGGCCTTTAGAATGCACAGTCCTGAGGATCTGTGATAAAAATAACAGGCAAGACTTTGCCTTCCCTAGAAAGAGCAAAAAAATAGGCAGATGAATTTAAAACAGGAAGCCAAACAGCAGTAATTCAATCAAGAATATAAAACTTGATAATACAAGGATTTATGTAAATTTCAAAATTATGCACATATCTTAGGAAACAGGTAGTGTTAAAGTTGTAAAGGGAGGAATGATTCTGGCATGTTCTAGATACTATTAATAGAAAAGCAGAGTGGCTGAAGCTAACAAGGGAGAAGAAAACAAACTGGGAAGAGAAGACTTGCAGGAGCCAGAAAACACACAGCCCGGCTGGAACACTCCGGGAAGGGGCTAAGCCTGGGAAGTTGAAATTCTTTGTTCAGTGGAGTGAAGAAGTAGAATTCTAAGTGGCACAGCTTTCTTTGTTGTTGTTGTTGAAACAGAGTTCCACCCTATACCCTGCGCAGAGTGCAATGGCGTCATAGCTCCCTGCAACCTCAGGCTCCCGCTGTGGGCATCCCGCTGCCTCAGCCTCCAGAAGTTGCTGGGATTATAGGCGTTTGCTGCGACACCCAGCTGGGTTTTTCTTTTTTTTTTTTTTAGGAGTTGTGTTTCACTCTTATTTGGTCCCTGGTCTGTGAGGGTGATCTGGGGGTCTCCCCTTAGTGCCTTGTGCTCAATCTGACTTAGTTTGTGTGGTGTATTTACAGTGGAACTGCATGCCACCCACAGTAGGTTCTGTGGGCAGCAAATATGAGACTCATGCATAGTAATGACTACCCAAGTAAGTCTCTTAAACGTTTCATGAAGTACAATATATGTGGTTCTGTTTATAAACTTGTACATGAATCGCTCAACATCAAAAGCTTGAGAACCAAAGGAAAGTCCACACACAGATGACTGAGCATTTGGATTGCTCCGTCTTTAATAAAACTGCCAAATTCCAGAACTGAAGAGTATTTCTTGTCTTGCCTGCAAGGTTTATACCACTTTGGTGTGTTTACCAAATGAATGAAAGAAAGCAGAGGATCTACATCTCATGCTAGGCTTCAGTTCCATATTGAGAGTGAAGTTCAAATATGTAGGTGGGACTGACTTTTTCCTCCCAGCTCTAGCCCTCCACGCTCCCAACTTCAGTATGATGAACTGACTCTGCCTCCTGACACTCTTTATAGTTTCATTTCCAACACTGCACCCATCTCTGTGGCTTCAACCAGAGCTTCTGTTGCTTCATCACGGAATGCCCTCGTACTCACCTTTACCTACGACCTTTCCATGGTTACTTCCCCTCAGTGTTCAAGCCAGTCTCGGGATTCGGTCACTCTGGAGGCTCCTTCAAGTGTCCTTGCTCTCCCTTATCAGCAGCTTTGGCAGCCGAGCGGCATCTGTTGCCTGCTTTCACTTTTCAGCTTCACCTCATAAAGGCTGACTTCATCTATACAGGCAGTCCCCAGGTTACCAATGAGATGACCTTAGTGGGTTGGTTCTTAAGTTGAATTTGTATGTAAGTTGGAACAAGTACAGGGCGGTGCCCAGGCTCAAAGGAGTGGGGTGCCAGCCCTATATACCAGAGGTGGCAGGTTCAAACCTGGCCCTGGCCAAACACAGCAAAAAAAAAAAAAAAAAAAGTTGGAACAAGCACAATTACCTATTACTTGTAATAGCCTCCATTTCTAATATATGCATAGTGATATATACATCAGTTGGATATTTGTAACTCGGGGACGTACTGTAATAGCCTCAGTTGGTTAAGTGCGAGCTGTATGTAAGTCAGATGTTTGTAACTCTGGAACTGGCTACTACAGCCCTGACACTTGAATTTCAGTGTTGAAAGATTCCTGAAATATTCATTCCAAAGGTCTATTCTTAAGCCTGCTCCCCTGTGACCACTTGAAAGCCTCACTTTGTTCTTAGAACCTTCTTGCTTCACTTCCAGAGCACTGTTTACCTCAATCCTCTCTGATCGCTTTTTCATTGCTTGTGTCCTTGATATCCTCACCCCTTCAATGTGAATATTCTCAGGGCTCAACAATGAGGCCACTTGTTCCCTAATTCTACTCACTTTTACAATCTCATTCCCTGATATCCTCACATAATTTCTACTCAAATGACACTCAAGTCTGTATCTTCAATGTACAGAACTTCCAAAATCATATAAAATGCACAATGGCTAGTTCTTCCTAGATATTAAATATAATTCTATAATATGCAACATAAATATTAAATAATGCTGTAAATGACTTTAGGAACAAGTCTAATATTGTCTACTAACTTTCTCTCAAAACCCATCCTCCCGTACTCAGCACATTCAGCCCAAACACTGCAGGATCAACTTCGGAACTTTCTTTACTTCCTTCCAGCACAATAGCAACCGCTAATGTGTCTATCTCCATAATGACTTTCAAATACAAGTAGTGTCTTTGTCTTTTTCAACTTCTATTTGTGATAATTTGTATTTAATTCCTGGCTTACCACAATAATGTCTTCTTTTTCTTTTCTTTCCTTCTTTGAGACGTACTTCTTTCAACGTTGTCTCTCCAAAGATAACATAAATTTGGAAATTATGCTACCCTGCTCAAAAAATACTGCTGGTTCCCCACTATCTTCAGAATAATATGCTGAATATCCCAGTCACTTTGCTGTTAAAGCACTGTTTTCATTCCTACTTTTCCTATATTCCTGCGGTAAACCGTAATCTCCAGGCATGGGTCGTGTAACCACAAGGTAAAGCACTTTCAGGTATGAAATGGGGGAGGATTATCTCTTATTCTTAGAATTCTGATGATCCCTGGTTTATGGCTTAGAATATATTCCTCAATTGTTCTGAAGGTATCTTTTATTGTATTTCAGACTATTTTAGTTTTTACACATAGACATTGCTCAAATAGTTGTTCCTGGAAATAAGAGGGTTCAAGAAACTTTAGCTCATATTTACAAACAGAGAAGGATTGGGGGCAGGAGATTTTTTTTTCTTTCTTTCTTTTTCTTTTTCTTTTTTTTTTTTTTTTTTTGACATAGAGTCTGTCTTTGTCACCCTCAGTAGAGTGCCATAGCATCATGCCTCACAGCAACCTCTTGGGCTTAAGAGATCCTCTTGCCTCAACCTCCTGAGTAACTAGAACTACAGGTGCCACCATAGCGCCCGGCTATTTTTAGAGATAGGGTTTTGTTCTTGCTCAGGCTGGTCTCAAATGCCTAAACTCAGGCAATCCACCTGCCTCAGCCTCCTAGAGTGCAGAAGACGATTTAAAAGGCAACAGAATAGTATTTTTTAAACATCAAGTGAAGCATTTGCACTGAGGTCACCATATTTAAAAATGAACCCTCCTATAAAATAAAAAATCTCTTTATGAAATACATCATCACATTCATTAAAAAACCTCTTACTCCTTTGATCAGCATTTTTTAAATTTATTTAAGATTCATGTTCCTTCTCAGTAATCATTACTACAAGATCAAGTCAATATTTACTGTGAACATTTCAAATAGTCTCATGCAAGATTACAGGATCTTCTAAAGAAAGTATTAGATCTCTATTGTTGAGTTTTCAGTTCACAACTAATGACAGCATTTTTATACAACACTGAGGTATTGAGCTCCACTACTGACATCCTTGCTCTTGAATTGTACTAAACCAGCTATTTTAACATCCTGAGAGAGCAAGGCACTTTTATATGCTACATTAACACTTCGAGGCCTCCTTCCTTGATAGCATCATAATGAACTAGAAGCATTTATTGAGCCTGTAGACCACTTAACATTTTCCCTAAATATAGATTCCTTCTCATGAAAACCTGCAGCACCTGGTTTAACAGCCAATAATGCCATGCTACTCATTCCAATTCATATAGGAAACTGCAAAGTTGTTGACAATATATTTAATACATTTCCCTCGTAATTGAAAAGAATTGAAAATAACAGACACACAGCTCTGTTTCATTTAGATACATGCTACATGCTAGTTTTTTTCCACCCCTGCTCATTTTGATTATTGCCAGAAATTTTCAGTGAGATTTGGAAACAACTCCTGTATTTGTTAAGGAAGGTGACAAAGACTCAGTGCTATTACCTTTGTTTTCAACAAAACTATATCATTTAATGATTAAGTCTTTATGAATAAAAATAATTTTGTTTGCTGAGCAAACAAGCTGCTGGTCCAATAGGCATTTCCTTGTATATGGCGAGTCACTTTCCTTTGCTGCCTTCAACATCCCCTCTTTGTCTTTGCTTCTGACGAGTTGATTGTAATGTGTTTCACAGTAATCTTCTTGCTCGGGTTCTTTGAGTTGCATGAGTCTGTGTATTCATATTCTTCCCAAAATATGGAGAGCTTTTCATCCATTATTTCTTTAAATATGCTCTGTGCTCTTTCTTCCAAAGGCTCTCATAATGCATATATCTTTTCTTGTTGTCGTTATTTCCCATAGGTCCGATATGCTTTTTTTCACTCTTTTTATTCTTCTTTCTTTCTGTTATTTACTTGGCTAATTTTTCTGACTCCAAGTTTGGTGATTTTTACTTGTGCATAGTCAAGGCAGCGTTGAAACTTTCTCTCACCTTAGCCAACATGCTGCTGTTGGCAGGGACAGCTGCTGTTGGTGGGTACAGCTCTCTACACGTCTTCTGAGTCTTCCTTGGCTTTTCTCAGTGAGGTGTGAACTGTCTGGACATCCCCGATGCTCTCTTTTGGGAGTTCCAGTCCATGGCTCTGCTTCTTGCTCCAACTTGAAAATCACCGTAAGTTTTGTAAGACATTGTCCCTTTTTCCTTCTTAGGATGATGTAAGATGGTATTTAAAGAAGTCACTTTAGGGCTTTTCTTTGCCATATCCAATTTGCCATCATTGTTTCTCTTCAAAGTGGAGACTTACTAATTTTTTTCTTGCTCTTGGAAACATGAAAAGATTCTGGAGGCACAGCTGAGAGGAAAGGTGACTAGAGAGGAACTGTGAGAAAGTGGCAGGGTCGGGTCCCACTCTGTCCTTCAGAAACACAGAATCCAACCCCAAAGCAGCAGATCAGCAGGAGAAGAGATGAAGAGAAATGCAAATAACCAGCATGAAACTAAGTTTTATTTATTATCACTATGAGAAAAAAAATACAAAATAAAAAATTATACTATTTCACAGTCATTTGGCTAACAATATGAAAATGTGACTATTTAGTAAAATTAAAGATATACGCATCATCGGGGTCAACAGTTGCATGTAAGGGTGTATATGTAAATGGAACTTTTATAAATGTGTACACGGGACACTTTTAATAAGGAGGATCATTAATTATAAATGCAACATCAAAGTTTCTACAACAATGTAAATATTTTTCAATTATGAAAGGGCCAATAAAATTGGATGTGAAGATATAATTTATTTTGCATAGCAAGAAAGTACAGTTCACTAACTACAGTTTACTATACATATTAATATGCATATATCTCCATATCTTAACAAAGACAGATCTGGAAAACAGTATGTGAACAAACCAAGCTATGGAATCATGAGATTAATTATCATATAATAATATAAAATTAAATGTACATTAATTAAAAGGGCACGTAAGACCTCTGAGGTAATGTAGAGGGCACAATACTTGAGATAAAAGACAAACAGAATTTCCATTGTACCTATATATTCTCTTTCACAAATAAAAAAGGACTATAAGCCTATATGACTAAACATTAACCAATGTCGATTCTGAGAGGTTAAGTGCAAGGTTATTTGCTACGTTATCTTTTGGGCTCTTGTGTATTTAAAATTTTGTTGAAAATAAAACAGAAACTTTTAATTTTATTAGAAGTACATTAATTTCCTAATTGTGTTTAAGGAAAATTTTGTTTATATAATATGGGATTTTCCAGTCAACTGACAACATGTCACTCTACCTATTTGGGAAATATACAGACACCTGAACTGATTATAAAAACTACCTATTCCCAAAGAAGTGAAGATAATTAGAAAATGGCGTTTAAAACATGTGGCTCAAATAGAAATAAAATACATAGATACCCAAATTCATCGCTAAAGTCATTAAATAGAAATAGACTAAACAGTCTAATTAAAGGGCTAATATTTTTACATCAGATTAAAACCAGAATCAAGGACAACAACATAAACAGTCACTACATGTTGTTCCCAAGAGACACATCTTAGATATAAAAACAAAGATTGGAAGTAAAAAAAAAGCAAAAAACATACAACTTGCAAACTGTAACTAAAATAAATAAGTAAATAAATGAATAAATAAACAGCTTAGTTGTGAATCATCAGGCATAGTTGATATAAAAGCAAGAAATATTTCTTGAGAAAAAAAGTAAATGTTTTTAATAAGAGATTAAGCTACCAAAAAAATATCATCTGAACACATAGCTTCAAATACTTTTAACATGGAATTTCTCTTCCAAATAAAATATGATAATCAGGACCAGGTGTACCCTTCCTTCTGAAATAATCAATAAAAGAAAAATAGAGAGAAAATAACATTTTTAAAGACACTGAGAATCAGACAATGAAGAATGGAAATCTCAGAGAGATAAAAAACAAATAATGTAAATAATGCAATTCTCCCAGTTCACTGTCTTGAGAGAGTTTCCAGGCCATCCCACAGGGAAAGACATTTTGGGCAGAGCCAGGCAGATGTCATGAAAAGAGCAAACAAAGGTGGAAATCCAGGTGTACTCTGGCAATTAAAATAATGTCCTGCCAAAGATGCCCAATCCTAATCACTGGAACCTATGACTATTTCACCTTACATGACAAAAGGGATTTTGTAAATTTGATTAAAGTTAAGGACTTTGAAATAAGAAGATTGTCTTGAATTGGTTGAGTGTGCCCAATTTAATCCCATCAATACTTTAAAAAAAAGGAGAACCTTTTTCTTCTGGGGAGAGAAAGAGAATTGGAGAATGGCAGCATGAGAAGGTGCTGATGTTCCATTACTGACTTTGAAGATGCATACAGAGGGCCATGAGGAAAAGACAAGGAAAGTGATTTCCTGAGAATCTCCAGAAAGGAATGCAGCCTTGTTGACATACTGATTTTAGATCAATGAAACCTATGCTATATTTCTGACCTACATAAATTAAGATAATAAATTTTTGATGTTTCAAAGCATGTATAATTTTGTTTTGCTCTCATTTGTATGACAGCAATAGAAAACTAATACAGATAATCAAGATTGCTAGAGTTACATTGAACTTTATTAGCTTTAGTTCTACTGTGAGCTATTTGCTTAACTTATCTGTCTTTTTAATGATTTATTTATTTTTTCTCCTCACTGTTCCTTTGCATTCTTTTTGTTGCTTTTTTTCTGCATTAAAATATTAACTAAATTTTTTGAGGAAAGGTGTATAAATGATAATTTGCCTGACTCCTTTCTGAGTCCTTCAATAAATGTTCCAAGGGCAGAACCATCTAAGAGGATTAAAGGCAGGGCTATTCACAGCTCACAAAGAACCAGAAATAATATCTGCTCCCACAGCCAGATTAGAAAATTCCATGTTTCACAGGCCACTGGATAAAATGCACAAAAGTTCTGTACTTCAGTCAGCAACTATTATTAGACCTACCATGAACATTGCTCACTCTGACTCTATCTATAAAATAGAAAAAGCAAAAACTGAAAACATTTTAACAGCAAATCCAGAAGGAAAGAGCATAAAATATTAAAGAGAGCAAATAATGAAGTATGGAACATAGGAACATTTTCCTACTTGGAAGACTATTAGTCATCAGAATAAAAGGGCACATCAACTGTTGAGTAGGATAATTGCAGGTCATGGACAATAAGAATATTCTTTTTATGAAGAAAAGGGAGAGAGGGAGACAGTGAAGAAGAAAGAGAGAAAGACAGTGAAAAACAAATTCAAATTCAGAGATATAAAAATAAAGTTTACCATAAAAGAAACGAGAATCATAATGAAATTTTTTCATGTCCTCAATAGTGAACTTTGTTCTTTGTTGGGATAGCTGTTCAGATCATTTGCTCACGTTTTAATTAGATTGTTCATTTTTAAAAATGCTTAGTTGTAGTTGTTCTTTGTGTATTTTAGAAACAAATCCTTTATCTACTGTGTGTTTGTTTTGTAAATACCAGTAGAACCTCTTTAAGTTGAGGTTCACCCAAGGGACTGTAACCAACTGGTCAACATAAAGAACTAGGCCTGCTGTACTGATACCTACATGGGGTGCGTGTCCAGTCTGTGAAAATTAGTCAACTTAAGAAAGTGGTCAGTGTGGGGAGGTGGTTTGCTATTGAGGTTCTCCCAGTCTATGGCTTATCTTTTATTTCTTAACAGAGTTTCACATGGCAGTTTTTAATTTTAATATAGTCTTATGAATTTTTCTGACACAAAATTATACAATGTCTTTAATTCCATGATATATTTGAGTGCATATCAAGTATAAATTGGAACTTTTTCATGGTAAGTCTTCCTCAGATAATACCTCTTTATTATTTTCTAGAAAGTACCGTTGTACTTTGAACCGTTTTGCCCAAAATGAAGTCTTCTCTGAAATCTCACAATATCAAAATATTTCAAAATAATTAAAAATAATACTTCCAATGTCCATTTATTATAAAGTAAGAGCACCTTTAATTTTCATCCATATATGCTAAAATTTTATAAATAAGCAGCCCACAATATTACGGATTTAAAGTAGAATATTATTGGAAAACTACAAATCTTATTTTGAAATGACCATCACCTCCAGGAATGAACTCCTGAGTTCGGAAAAAAAAAAAAACCCAAAACTCTGAGTTAGATACTTGTGTATGAGTTTCAAATACAGAAAAGCCATAAAATGTAATGTCAGAAACACATTTGTTACAAAAGATTCTATAGAAGGATAATTAAAATTTTCAAGAAGAGTTTTATCTTTATAAAATTTTCACAAATACAGAGACATTTGAGACATCTTTAAAGCTCCTTTGAGGGGAAAATTGAATAACTGCTTAAATCTGGAAAATAAACCTAAGATGTGAATATTGACTGATTAATGAACCACTCCTGGTTACCTTTCAGTATAGACAAATATGTGGCAAATTAGTCTATAGAAACAGCATGAAAAGTAAATTTTGCATCAAAATTAGCAAAAATGGTATAGACCTAAACAGCAAAGTAGAGCACAATTCGTGTTTGAAGAGGGACTTTACCTAACAAACGCAATCAGTGTAACCTGGCTTATTGTACCCTCAATGAATCCCCAACAATAAAAAAAAAAGAAAGAAAATATGTTACAAAAGAAAGAGAATGTTGAATTCTCTCAACAGAAAGAACAGATAAATGTTTAAGATGATGGATATATGCTAATCGCCCCAATACCATCACTATCCTGCATACATATTGAAACATCACTAAGTATCTCATAAATATGTGTAAGTATTATACATCAATGAAATAAAATAATACAAAAAACATGGAATGATAATGGTGTGGAGAGGCTATACTTACAGATTGTGAATATGATAGATCATAGACATATAAATCAGAATTAAATTCAAATTGTTTCCCACTGAAAAAGCTTTCATATTTCATTTTTTATAGTTAAACTATATGTGAAATAGCATTTATTTCTCTCATATTTGTATTTGGACTAAGTAACTCTTGTAATCTAAATTTTAAGAGCGTCATCATGATTTATAAGAGATATACAGTACTTTAATGGTTTTAGCAATCAATATTGAAGATCATTGACCCAAATGGTAATTTTAGTAAACAATTCTTACAATAAATCCAAGGCACTGCAAGTATAAACGGTGGATGAGACCTGAACTTTTGACACAACATGGGTTGTGTGTCCCCAAAAACACCCTTTAGTAACTGCTTTCCATGTGGAGGTGTCTTAAGGACAAAATGGCTCTAGACATATGACATTGGACCATGATCTACTTCAACCACTACTCATATAATTTATCACTGAGGTCCTTAAGGTATCATTAAAATGATGGCAGAAATTTTAGATGTGTTAACAGCTTTATACAAACAAATGAACTGATTGAGCATTGATTGATATATATCAGCTGTTGAAACAGTCCTCAATATTTAGCACATAGTGATGAAGGCTAGTTTCCTTTTAATTTTTTTTTCTATAGGTATAACCAACAGGTAAAGTGTTTTTTTTTTCCTCAGCTTAGCATCTTTCTTGCTTATTATTATTACTATTATTATTATTATTATTTGGAGACAGAGCCTCCCAAGTAGCTGGGATTACAGGCACCTGCTGCAATGCCCAGCTATTTTTTGGTTGCAGCCATCATTGTTGTTTGGCGGGCCCAGGCTGGATTTGAACCCACCAGCTCAGGTGTATGTGACTGGCGCCTTAGCCTCTTGAGCTTAGCATCTTTCTTATGCTCATTAAAAGAATAAAGGATGACATTTTGGACCAATGAAAACAATGTCACAGTTGAAGTTGGTGAAATACTATTTATTCATATAACAAAAAGTAATTTTACCAAATTTTCCAAAGCTAGTTTTTGGACTTCAAATACATTCCACTCTTACAGGTCATGTTCATGTACATTAGACAAAGTGTTCTCTTATTTTCCTTACATAAAACTCCATGGTAGGAGAAACAAATTACTATGTCGATAGTAATTGCTTTATCTCTCTAATGGTAAAAATAAGAATAGAAAAATTGTTATGGGAAACAAGTTTAAGATATTACCTATTTCTCCTTTTATGGGGAAAGTAACTTCACTGATATAAAAATCCAAATGGCAGATGTAAAATGAAGTTATTTTTATAATACAAAGCAGAACTTTGCCATAACTCTTTTGCTTTCATCCTAAGTCAGTGAATTAACGTCAGCAATAATTCTAAATTGTGAGACCTCAGAGAGGAATTAGATCATGACTGTTTAATGAAGCTATAAAGATAACACGGTCTATAAGCGATAATTCCAAACACAGATTCCTATCAAGAAGAGTTCCCAGGGAATAAGGCCACAGTTTCTTTGAGAAAACTACAGAAATAGAGTCCATAAGGTAATATTCTTACACTGATAAAGAACCAAAAGTATTAAAAGAAAATTTTGCATTATGTATGATGACCTTTATCATTTTCACACAGAAACAATCCTCAAATGATATGTACTCCAAGTGAGTGAAAGTTTTACTCAAATTATTAATAGTTTAGATAAGTGATACCAAGTTTTACTTGCTTAAATTAGTTTAGGTCAGTGACACCATAAAACATACTGCCTAAAAGAGGTGACATGAGCAAAGGCAGGTATTTCTAAGATAATATCTCAAAAAAATGAAAAGACCTCAAAGAGGGTCTATATTGAACAAAGACTTTAATTAGTTGAAAAAAAAAATTGTACCAAGAGTGTCCAGTACTCTTAGTTTGAGTTATATATACCAACAAAACTAAGAGTTTTTTTTCCTTTGTTCTATGCTCCTCTATCATATATATATATGATATATATGATATATATATATATATATATAATCATTTATCCTCTTTCACTCATAGAGTCATTTTTGCTTATTTTTCTGGCTTAATTATGAAAAGTGCTGTATTTTCTTCTCAAAGTGGCTGTAGTTTAATGACAGGAAAAACGCCGCGTAGCTAGACCAAGGTAGTGGTCTGAAATCAGGATGGGCAGTGAACCAGTGAGAAATTTAATAGGGAGTTCTTACGAGGATCAATTACTCAGATGCCAAGGAGACGGAAAGTACACCAGCAATGACTTGAGAACTGGCTTCACCTTCGAATTCATTACTCAATCCACAAATAGTTTGGTTAGCAAAAGTTGAAATTTTTGCAGGATTGAACTATTTGAGCACAATTTCTGCACAAATTGTTGGATAACTATTGAAATTCAGATACAGGGTTGGCACTTAGACATATAGACTAAAAAATACAAACCCAAACAAACTCATTAGAGACACCAGCAACTAACTGCCTGTCATAAAGAAGACAGAAGCTGCAAATTAAGTTAATGTCACTAAAACCCAAGGGAAAAAAAAATCCAACAATCTCAGAGGGGAGAAAAAACACCTTTTCTAAATGCTAAGTAACACAATTTAAAGTATTTTCATTTATAAATTACTACCATGCAAGCAACTGAGAGTATGACCAATACTCAGCTAAGCAATAGTCAATAGAAACTGACTTTGTGTGAACTCAGATACTGAGTTTAGCAAATCATCACTTAAAATTAAAAGAAAAGAAAAGAAATTCGAAGATATCATGGCTAAATACTTTTCAAATTTTCTGAAAAACATTCACTGGAAAAATCCAGGTTGCTGGACTCCAACCAAGATGAACACAGAGAGAGCACGCTGTCCTGAGGCCACACACATGGCACTCCGGCATAAAAACCTGTCTCGCTTAAGGACTTTGAAGGGTGGCTAGTCTTTCTCTCTGATGCCTTGTCTGCTTCCCATTGACGTCTGTGCTTTCACAGAAGGACCTAAGGGCCACTCTAAACTCTTAAAAGGCCCCTTTGATTTTTCCATCAGCCTCTACTTGTTAAAAGTCTTCAGACTTTCATCACCACCATGGGGCTCATACGATTTGGTGATACCCTGCCAGTGTGAGCACTCTTTCCCATTGTTCAAATGCCTGAATCATCCAGGTTGGATCATTCCACCTGCAGGTGCATTTTCTCTGTTTTCCCAAGTATCACTCATGAAATTGTTAGCAACCAAGACCCCCATCTTGGTTCAGGAACTATCTGGGCCCAATATAATACTCTTTGCTACCTGGGCAGCAAATGAAGTAATTCCCAAGCACCATCTTCATGCCTACTTACTCAGAGTGCTCTTCATATCAGCCTCTGTTATTTCAAGTCCTTCAAGAAGTAGACACCAAGAAGACCCAGGAGAGACCCATGCAGAGGCAAAGGGGAGAGGGCATGAGTAGGCAGTGAGGGCTACGCAGGGCAAGGTGAGGAAGAGTGAATAACAAGGGTCTCAGAATATAAATCAGTCTCTTCCTTAACTGAGAGGTGAGATATTATCCTAAAATGAATGTCATATGCTATAACTAAATCTTCAGGAGAGCTAGTTAGAGTACCAAGTGTCACTTGCATGACATCACAAAGCTGAACTTCTGCTGAGTACAAGTAACACATAGCATATTTTTGATAGTTTTATTTCCTCTAATACTGAGTTGAAGCATCTGGAGAAATGGTTTATCCTACAAATGGCCTTCCATGAACACTACTGGAAAATACTGTGTTATAATTACAGCTACCAATTAACGGACTACACAGCTGACTTCACCAACAGCCAGGTAAAGGTGAACGTGCCCGAGCAACTCATCCAAGTTTGGAGCTGTTGTTCAGTGTGGATGTGCAGAGCCAAGACTCTCTCAGACAGGAATGCTAAGTACCACACCAACAAATTGGTGATAGCTAATTGAGGCCCCATTTTTCTCCTCTTAACATAAGGTTGCAGCATTAATGTACACAGCTGTGATTTAATATTAATAAAAAAAGAAATAAACCTACATACATAGTTCTAATGGCAAAGGATTTTGACACAAGAATTCTAAACTAACCAAGTTTTTAATTGATGTATGAGAGCTAAAACATATTTTCAAAGGCATCCTTACATATAAATAACAATAAAACAATGTATTACGTGGAAAATAAAATAAAATGAAATGAAAAAAAAAAATGTTAAAGTGCTGCGAAGCTCGAACTTTGAACAAAGTACCCAGAGAATGTGTAACTTCTAACACTGTACTGTCCAGGTTTAATCCTTTAAAATAAACAGGTTATAAAAAAGGACTCCCAGGTAATTGGGCAGAATGATTTATTCTGCCAAGCTGTTAATTCTAAACTGAAGGACACTTATCAAAAAATTATTTTGACCTTGGAATATTTCATTTCAGAAAATTATTTCTAGCAGTAATTATGTAGAAGTGTCAGTTATCTCTTCAAGCTACCCCCAAATTCTGATAATGAAACCCTATCCTCTAACTACTGTACAAGTAAATGCTCAGACTCTTTTGTAGGGGGCAGAGAAGGACACTTAGCTTATCCAGAAGTGGAATCAAATTATTAAGGTTTGCAAAACTAAGTGAGGACAGAAACACGTCTCTCTTCACTCCAAATGGAGGCTATTATTCACTTCATTAGGAAATCATTTCCATTGACCTTCATTCTCATGGTATCGCTAAGGTAATATTTACTTAGTATTGAAAGCCAAAAAGTTAATGCAAACTCACAGTGAATTTTTCAACTAAAATCATGCTAAATTAAAAGTTAAAACCTACCATTCATTGTGTGCCTACTATGTAGCAGACCCTGTGTCACCCGCACGAGACATCTTTCTGTCTCAACAACATCAAGTCTTATAAAAGAAAGGAGCCCGAGGTTTAAGTAAAATCTTTCCGTAGCCGTGTTCCCAGGGTAGTACAGCTGGAAAATGGAAGTTCTGGGACTGAATTCTATCTCGCTTCTTAAATTTTTTTCTACCTTTACTTCTGCCATCCCAAGCCTTTATAAATACAAGGATATTTGTGGGCAAATCTATCATTTTTTTAACAACCTGGCTGCATGTTTCTAACTATCTATTCTGGTTTCTGTCGACAGCAAAATAGGCTACATTATTAAATTTCCAATACAGGGCCCCATTTTGCAATAATTCTGTGATCATGGTGACATTAGCTTTTGGCATCCTTCATAAAGTTACTACAGTCTTATAATTTCAGGCCAGAGGAATAACAAAGCCATCACATGAAATACATTATCTTGAGCCATTACATAGGTTGCTTTGATAAGGATGTCCATCTTAATCAGCATCAGTTGTGGCCTGGGCTGTCCACTCTAAGCCAACCTCTATGATCTGAGTTACTCTCCACGCCCTGTGGAACTGCCGGTAGCAGATGTTTTCATCCAGCTAAGTGAAAAAGAGTTTTGTTTTTTCTTCCTGACAATGAGTTTAAAAGAGCCTGATATTCAAACAATGCCAAAGCATTCCTCATCCATCATACTCAGGGTCTCTAGCACCTACACGTCGGCACGCTGACATTCCCGCACCAGACGTGATCAAAGAGGTTGCAACATGCACTTGGAGAGACACACTACACTTGACTCGTCAGACTCGTTCGTGTAATATCTGTAAATTCCTCATTCTAGTTGGTGCTCAGAAGAATCTGGAGAGATAACGATGCCTAGATTTTCTTGACACTTCCCTTGACCTTTTGTTGTTAGTGCACTTATGGCTGGACTTTGTATTGATCTTTCTTTTTGGAGACATTTCTTTCACAACACATCTCATCTGTGCCTATTGACACGTGGACGGTACGCAGCTCTACCATCTTCATGCATTCTCGTTAATCTGTTTGAATTTGCGGTGTTTTGTGTTTGATGACATCTGAGACTGTGGGATTTGCTCTTCCCCACAAAGAGTGTATAACTCTGCAAGATGTTACACTTCACGTTGGCTTGTGTCCTACCTATTAACAGTCAAGTGTGAGTGCTTAAACATTGCAAATTGCAAATTACTTTGAAACTAAGTGGGCTTCCACAATGTACAGTGAAAAATGTTTCAGGCAGTACCCCACAGTTCCCAGAAATTGCATGAATACTTCCCTTGTAAGTATTTTATGTGTCGTCTCATATAGAAACAATCACCTATTTCTGAGAGTTATGAAAAATTATCTAAATATACCCATATATACAGTTTGTATAAGACATAAATATCATTCTGCCTCTAAAAATGAAATGAGTAAAATAAAGCTCAAAGAAATGAAACAACTTGCCTAGGGGCCCAAATCTAATAAATTTGGATTCAGGAATACAGCCTATTTCTGTTTTACTCTATATTGTCAAGGTAAATTAAGGTCTAATTACAATAGTCTTCAAAATAATGTTCTCTGAATCAAGAAGCAGAGAAAGAATAAAAAGCAGAAAAGCCAAACAAAAAATAATGTCCATACACAGAATATATAAGGTACAGAGGGCATATAAATTTTTAAATTAAATAATAATAATAATTTTACGTGAATATTCATCCACTTTACTGTAAGTTACTTAATAATTTTACAGTTGGGGAGTTATCCAGAAAAAAAAAAACCATCATTTTACAACATAAAATATATTGTCTTCACAAAATGCCAAGTGTCACCTCAGTTGAAAGAAAGAAGGAAACATATTTGGTTGGGGAAAATCTTTGCAGAAAGTAACCTTGAAGGTGGGACATGCGGAGTACATAAGATTTCAAAAGGAGTGGATACGGAGCACATGCAGACATTTCAGAAAGCAAAACAGTTTAATGCATGTTTTCCATAGGATAATTTCAATAATTTATAGGATATTTCAATGCCCTCTGCCCTGTAGCATCGCAGTAAGCACTCTTCAACACTGTTGCTTATTAAAAATCATAATGATGACAAAAAAAAAAGAAAAAAAGAATCCCAATTCATTAGGTATGTGGAAAGAGAGAAATGACAACAACCCCCAAGGCAGCATTTTGAACCCCTGAGTAAAGCCTAAAGAACGTGTGCTTCCACTTGGGACGGGCATGCTCTAACAATTAAAGCATGCTTAGCAAGCCCGCGGGTCACAGCCAGCTCCATGTGTCCCCTTTTTTTCCCGCCTGAGCACGTGTAGGGAGGGGCTGGAGCGATGGGTTAGGTCTTAGACACCCATCACAGCCAGACAGAGCTCGTAGCAACCACAAAGCCCCAGGTTTGGCCCAGGGCTGTGACTTTTTACTACCCTCCCTGTACCCATCTCTGCTGTCTCGTCAGAACTGCATCAGTCTCTCCTGGTGCCTTTCCTTCAATACAGCAGCAGTGTGAGGTCAACATTCACTGGATTATCGCCCCTGGAGACTCAGAATCGCCTGTGTCCCCTCACTCAAAGTGACACGTTTAATAGAGGGGCTCATCCTCAGATATTAAGCTGGGGTGTTCCACTGAGTGATACAACCCATGTGAGAGTTTTAAGTTGCAAGTAAGAGAAATAAAACACCAGCAAAAGGCAGTGGGAAGCCATGAAAAGCTTTTGTGCAGAAGGAATTCCTAATTAAAATGTTGCAATAGGAAGATTAACCTGACTCCACAGTTTGATCAGGATTGGGACACAGAGGTTCTAGAGGCTGTGGGCTGCAAGTCAGGGTGGATACCCATGAAAGAAATGGCAACAGGATTTAGGTTAGTCACAGTGGGGCAAAACTAAGGAGCTGGTGAAACACACCTGACTTTTCCTCCCCTTCTACTGAGCAAGGTCCCCTACCCCCAGCATTTGAATCACTCCCTGAGCAATGACTTTATTCACCTACTACGCTGGGGTCTATAACTCAGTCCCTGCAAACTGTTAATAACAGATCTGTCTGACCATTGGCATTTCCCATTTCTGTAGCAGGCCATAGCCACGTGACGATAGTCTTTATCTTCAACTGGACCCACCTGTACCATTTAGAACTTCTGATAAGTCTGAGCAGCTCCCTCTCTTCACGCCCTGGAATAACTGTTTCTACTGTCACCTTCTGCACCATTTGCCCATCATCTCTTAAATCATTTTTAGCAGATGACCTCAAATGTACTGAACAGAAAAAGCAGCCATCTTGTGCTGCTTTTTGACAGGTGCCAGGTGAGCACCTGTCAAAGCCTCATTCATCTTCGTATCCTGACTACAAACGAATTTTTATCACTAGGGCTTCTTTCTTCTTATAACTAAAAAATAAAACAACTCTCTTTTCTCCTTCCAAACAAATATCTGAATACGTGTAGCCTTTGGCTAAAGATATGAGAAAGTCCTTTCTTGTCCCAGAATGTACAGGCCATACTTTTCATTAAGAGCAATATGGCTCGGTGGTACAGGGAGCCATTCTTCTCCTGGGCACCCATGTGGTTCAATTATAAAAGTTGCAGGGGCAGAGAGGAAGAGAGGAAAGGACTAGCACTATGTGCATAACATTGTACTCCACTGCAGAGCGGGTTCCTTGAAAAGTAGTAAAACTTTGAGCAGCTAGAAAAAGCTGTCTCTCCTGATGGGTTTGGCAATATTTGTCCACTTTAAGGAAACACAAGAGTGTATGTGTGTGTGTGGTGAATGTGGGCGGGGGGGGGAGACTGATTGATTGAGATTCACAGGCCCTACTAAACAAACCATCAGCATCTCTGCCTCACCTTGGGACAACCCTGAAAGCTCCCTGAACTCTAGGACTCCCCATGGATCAGCGGAAGCCTTTGCTATGATTCTCCTTCCGTCCAGTCCTTCCTTCCTCCCCTCATATTTTGTTCCTGATGAAATTTTCCCAGTGAACCTTATTTCTATGTAGATGAATATATATTTAAATACATTTACATATATTTCAACCTCTGCTGAAATCATGACTCTCTCAGACACAATGGGATATCAAGAATTACTGGAGAATTGCACATGGCCTCTCCCTGCCTCAGCGGGGGTGGATGCTGTCATTCTGCCCACAGCCCACAAGTCGAGTCTCACGGCGCTGCCTAAGAGCACAGGAGATGGGGCTGTGAGCGGGTGAGGTGCCAGGTAAGCCTCTGTTACTTTCTCTTCCTTGTGGCCAGCAACAACGTGCTATTCCCTGCTGCCTCCTCAGCGTGCAGTGAAATGTTTGGTGTATGTCAGCGTTCAGCATATTTTTCTCATAGACTAACACATGCAGAGGTTATAAGAATAATTTGCCTACTAGGTTCCAAAGGACTGTAAAATGATACACCTATGTAACTGAAAAAAAAGTGGAAAGAAAAACTAATTTTAAGGAAAATATGAGGAGCTCATTTAAATCTGCACAATCAAGGCTTTGGAAGGGTTACTGGGTAGAAATCGTACATTATGTGTTGGGGGAGACATCAGGAATTTAAGCTAAATCATCAAAACAGGAGATAATTGCAATAATGGTAGGTGAACACAACCGCAAAAGTTACAGAACTTACAAAAGCTGCTGGTTTAAGTACACGGTTAAGTGAAGCAGATGCTTGTGCTTGCGATTGGTACTGAAATTTGTTAACTATTCAAAAATGAAATGTACTTCGTCTTTATTAAAAATGATGAAGTACCCTTGAAGATAGATACATAATTCAGTAGATACATAATATTTGTGAAAAAAACGATTTATCTTTAGCATTCCCTGATTAACACCACTTGACTGGGATCACTCCCTCACTTGGCATTTCAAGTACGTATTCTTTACATTAACACCAAAGCTAATTTGTGCTTGTTTGTATATGGCTTGGCAAAGTGTTTTAAAATCATGTGCGTGTATGTGTGTGTGTGTTTGAGTGTGTGCACTATCTACCCAAAACCAATTTGGAGTTTCTAAGACTTTATTTCTATTTTTCTCACTTTCATTCCAATTTAAATTTAAAAAATATTTATATTGGACCTGCTAGGCACCAGGTATGATCTAAGTATTTTGCAAATTTTATCTCACTTAAGTTTTATAGTAACCCTAAGTGGTTGATACTAATATTTTCTCACCCTGTTTAACAAAGGAAGACATTGCCGCATGGAGTGATTAAATAATGTGCTCAAGACTACGCATCTAGCAAGTGACGGGGCCAGAATTCAAGCATTCTCCCCTGGTGGTCATGGCCTGAACTGTCACTGCCTGCATCCTTCTGTGTTGTGGAAGCCAGCTACATGATCACCATCAGCACATTTTAGGATGCAAAGAAGAGGTAGTTGTCTATTCCATCCTTGAGGATCCACCATCTTACTTATACATTATAAAATTCAGTGTAGTGTGCTCTATCCAAAAGAAAACTGAATTTTCCCCAAATTGGTTTTCAACCTCATATAACAGATCCATTAAATCTCAGAGAAAGAGGTCCGCACTGGCCCAGACACAATGAGCAATATTAGCTAATGGCCTAGTTTCTCATCACATTACATAATAACCGTGTTCACATTTTATTTTTCAAATAATTTTAGATTTCTACTAATAAAAACTCTGAAAAAATTCAAGGTAGTTTCCCATATTCCACTTTACCTACTTCCCCCTACTAGTAAAACCTTTGCAGACAGGACGATTATCAGAATTTGTAAACTAATGTTGATCAGTATAATACTATGAACTAAGCTATGGTCTTTATTCCGATTTCACAAGTATTTCCACTAGTAAGTTTTATTGTTGTTCTTCCAGATTCTATTCCAGGATCTGGCCTTGCAAACCATTGTTATGTCTCCTAAATCCTCTCTAGTGTGTAACAAGTCCTCAGTCTTTTTTTTTTCTTACTTTTCTTCAACACTTTTGAAGAGTCTGGTTCAGTTGGTTGGAGGCAGGCCCTTCAATCTGAGTCCACTGGATATACTCTCCAGTTTGTCATTAAGGCCACATATTAGTTTCCAACGAGAACACCACAGAGGTGGTGTGAACTTCTCTGTGTGTCCTGTTCAGCTGCATGTGACATCAGTGTGTCTGCGTCCTGGAGAGGTTGACTCCAATGACCAGACTAACATTAAGGTGACTATGGCCTGGAGGCTTGACTAAAAATATACTGTTTTTTTTTTTTTTCTTTGTAATAAACAGTTTAAGGCCATGAATATGAGGTAAAGCTGCCTTAACATATGCAAGTGTCCTGTTTCTCTTCAAACCATTGCTCAGGCTCCTGCCATACATGATTACTTTCTATTTTTACCTTCCTTCTGCATTAATTTATTGAAATTCCTCATAAGAAAATGCTGGGCCTTCCCTGCACTCATCTATACATTCAATTATTTATTTATTTCAGTATGGAATTTTAGATATTTTATGTTGAAGTCACAATGCATTACTAACACTCTGGTGGTTTGGTCTGCGATGTGCCAGTTTAGGGCACTGGGAATTCTTCCAGGCTGGTCGCCACGCTTTTCCTGACACATTCCCGTCCTTTTTTTTTTTTTTTTTTTTTTTGAGCATACCTTTATTTGCTGCTACCACAATATGCTCCAGGTGCACCTGTTAATTTTTTTTCTTTATCACTTCTGGAATATATATTTCTTCAAGATTGCTTTTATTGGCAATTGAGACATAGAACCAAGACCTGGGAATATGACACACTCACTAATGCTATTGCTTTTAGGCTTAGTTGACCAAGATCAGGAATTGTAACATGCACAATAATTCATGCTTTCATACGTATCTATGTCAACCTGTTTGCCAGTCTTAAAGAAAATGAGCTAATTCTGATGTCTCTTAATTCTAATCCAGACATCAAGTGCTCATTCTAACCTTTCTTATATATGACATTTTTCTCCAACAGCAAACTTCAGAGTTGTGCATCGGCCATCACGGTCACGACACAGGACAGTCGGATCAACCCAGTACTTCCCTAGTATCGTCCTCTGTAGTCACCCCTCCCCACCCCCGTCCACTCCAATTCTTGAGCATCACTTCTGTGTCTTACAGCTTTGTGTCCTATAGTTTTGCCTTTTCCAAAATGTCACTGATACAGATTTGAATCCTACGGTGCAGATGCCTTTGTGTGTGGCTTCCTTCACTTAGAAATACACATTTGATGATATTCATGATGTTTTTACCTGCATCAGCAGTTGCCTCTTTTTCATTACTCAGCAGGGTTCTATTGCTTGCACATACCATGCTACACTCACCATTCACTGGGTGAAGGTTACCTTGGCTGTTCCCAGCTCTGGGTGATTATGAATAGAGCTGTTTTAAACATTCAAATGGAAGTGTTTTGCATGACCACAATTTTCACTTCTCTGGAAAAAACATCTAGGAGTGGCTGGGCTTAGTCTGATGGTAAGTATGTGTTTAACTATTCAAGAAACTATCAAAGTGTTTTTCACAGTGGAGGTACCATTTTACAGTTACCCCAGAAATGTATGACAATTGCACTTACTTTGTACAGTTTAGCGTTATTGACAATGTTTAATGGTAATCAACACTTTAGTTGCCTTAACCTCTTGTCCCTAACTATAAGATTGCCTGAAAATATGTCTGAAATAGACTTGCTAGTGATGCCTGAGGTGTTTGCATACTAAATTTATTTCAACCTTCTCTGTTCCTTCAGGGTCTTTCAGTGACCTGGGCAGGTTGGTTCTTAGGACATGGCGTTAGACCTAATTCTTCAGGCCAACCTCTCAATCTCCTACCCATCACTATTGCACAGCTTTAAAGTATACCCCTAATATTTCTGTTTTACGTAAATGGTATATTTCTATTGATGGCAAACTGCTCACTAAATTTTCAGTAAACTGTTCATTTCCCTACTTTTCTTTCTTTGGCTTGACTTGGATGGGAACTGTTCGGTTAGTTCAAACCCTATAATGCACAGCCACAGTAAGAGAAATATGACAAAAAGCTCTCTGGGTGTGTTCAAAGCTTTATGAATACATGAAGGTGCCACAGGTTGTAATCTGGGCCCTCATATAGGCAAAGTCCACAACAAGAAAGAATAATGAAATCGTTGAGCTAATTAATAAGGTCTTACTGATTGGTCTATTTGAAGATGATATATGTAGCAATTATAATCTTTGTTTTTAAAAATTTCATGGATATGTAATAGTTATACAAACAGTGATATTCTTATGGCTCATTATTAAAGGAAATGTAAAAACTTAAACCTACATGTCTTGTGCAATCTATGAAGAACAGATTTCCACGCCCTCCCTCTGAACACACTCCACCCCCAATTGGGCTGCTAGCATCTACACAGAGACAGGAGTTGCTGGGAAGTAAATCAGGGAAGTGCTCACAAAGTGAACACCAACAAACACCCTTATAAATGAATAATCTTCAAAGAATTTGCTGACTTAAGTATTGGTTATCTGCATAGAAAGAAAAAGTATCAGAGAGGTTACTGATGCCCAAAGCTGCCTGGTTAGAAAGAGAACTGGAATAGGAGTTCACAGCTCCTTTGAGACACTGGATACGCTGACTGTCCAGGCCAACCAGGGCTCAAATGCTACAGATATGGGGACTATTTGATCACGAATTTTCTACTCTTTTTTTTTTTTTTTTTTTTGGGACAGAGCCCCAAGCTGTTGCCCTGGGTAGAGTGCCGTGGCATCAAAGCTCAAAGCAACCTCCAACTCTTGGGCTTAAGCGATTCTCTTGCCTCAGCCTCCCAAGTAGCTGGGACTACAAGCACGCACCACAAGGCCTGGCTTTTTCTTTTCTTTTTTTTTTTTTTGCAGTTTTTGGCCAGGGCTGGGTTTGAACCCACCACCTCCAGCATATGGGACCAGTACCCTACTCCGTTGAGCCACAGGCACTGCCCCTCCTCTTTTGTTTTCTTCACAAAGGTATTGCAGCACCTCCCAAGCTGCACTCCAGTTGCATCAATGAATGTGTGAGGTTCAATGCTTGAACACAGAGCGCAGTGCGTGTTTTGAGTCATTCGTGGAATGATGACTGATTTGCATCAGCACAACCATGTTCTATGAGCATCTAAGATTCTGAACTTTCCTTAACTCACATGCGTTTCCTATGGTGGACACAAATTGAAAAAAGTTTATCATTTCTGAGTTAATCAACACTTTGAGCAGCAGAAAATCTTGGAATCGCAACGTTAAGAATGGTCTAGTCGGTTTAGCGCTTGTGGCTCATGTGGCTAAGGTGCCAGCCACATACACCTGAGCTGGCGTTTGGAACACAGCCCGGGCCTGCCAAACAACAATGACGGCTGCAAACAAAAAATAGCCTGGCATTGTGGCAGGTGCCTGTAGTCCCAGCTACTTGGTAGGCAGAGGCAGGAGAATCGCTTGAGCCCAGGAGTTGGAGGTTGCTGTGAGCTGTGATGCTACGGCACTCTACCCAGAGGGTGAGGCTCTGTCTGAAAAAAAAAAAAAAAAAAAAGAATAGTCTTGGGTTCAAATATACATGAGTCATCATGCTTCTGAGCATTCTTTTCTTTTCACAAATGGGAGAAATCAAAAAAGCTCATGAGGTGAATGTATATGTCACAAACAATTTGCAAATGAATTATTTTAGAAATCTTATCTGAACATGCTTTTACTCAAAATCCTATTCTCTAAACTCATGTTAGAAAAAGACTTAACATATTACTTAAAGGTTCCAAAAATATATAACCTTTTTTTCCTTTTTATTGAGGTAGAATAGAAAGAAACACTAGACCACGACCTTTTCTGGCTCCAAGAAGGATTAGGGTTAATTTTTAAAAACTGATAACTTGATGAGATTTGAAGGTGTACGCAGTGACAAAATGATTAGAAGGCAGTAAAGCTGTGGCAAATTGGATTGTGAAATAATTAAACCTGAAATGATGAGTCCTTCAAGAATCTTCCCCTCTGGTCTTCAGGAAAGAGATAAGCAATTGTCTGTGTTTTTCTTTCTCCTCACCTGCCTCTGAAAATAGAGCAGGTTTTCTCATCAGAATTGTATTTCACAGGAAGGGTGTGAAGATAAGTGAGTTGCTATTTGTAAAACACTTTAAAGTCAGAGGTGCTATACTCGATGATAGTGAGAAAGCAGAAAGAAAATAGGTGACAACTTGCTGAAGAATCTGTCATTGTCCATTTATGGATAACTTCAGGGTGGCTCATAGTAAATCTTCACCCAGAGGTATGTAGATCTATTTGCACAAGCTGCATGCTGAGTACGGCAGGAGCAGATGAACACCTTTTATAGCGCTCCTTCAAAACGGCAACAGTCTGACGGGGCACCAGAAACAGCGCTGTGCTGCTATGCTGCCGTGTCTAGGACAAGTGCAGAAACAAATATTCAGGGAAAAATAAATTTCCCATGACGGAAAGAAAAAAAGAACATAAAAATTAAACTTCCCTACCTGTACTGCAAATTTACTGGGTAATGAATCCCACTGTGGGTCTTGCTTCTTTCAGAGGTACATCTTGAAAATTGCCTACAATTACCACCTCAGTTCTCCGAGTTAGGAGGAGGACTGCACCACGCCTCCCAGCTCTCCGGGTTAGGGGGAGGACTGCACCACGCCTCCCAACTTTTTCTCATTTTCATGTATCAGTCACTAACTCCTGACATGTTTCCCTCTAAGCCTTTATAGGAGACAATTGCTATAATCTTTTGCAATTTCTTACCTACCACTCCCTAATTACTTCCTAACTAGTGTCAAGGCCTTCAACCTTATCTAAACCCCTGTATTAATCAGAGTTCTCCAGGGAAACAGGGCCAATAGAACATAACTATACATAAAAGGAGACTTATTATGGGGAAGTGGCTCATATGATTATGGAGGCGGAGAAGCCTAGGAGCTGGAGACCCAGGAAAGCCAGGGGTGTAATTTATAATGAGCCTGAAGGCCAGAGAACTAAGAGAGTCCACGATGTAAATCCTGGTCAGAGCGCCAGAGAAGAGGAGACGGGAGCTCCCTGCTCAAAGAGCAAGGCAGAGAAAAGGGGGAAATCCACCCTTGTCCCACTTCTTGTTCTATCCAGGTTCTCCACAGATCAGACAAAGCCCACACACCTGGGGCAGGGCAATCACATCCTACTGAGTCCACCAACTCAACTGTTCGTCTCACACTGAAACACCCTTGCAAACACGCCAGGAAGCAACGTTTAATCCGGACACCATTCAAGCTGACACAATACTAACCATCACCCCTTCAACTTAAAACTCATCCTAATAACCATTAAAAGAATTTTGTCGGTCCAGGCACATGTGCATTTGCACACCCATATACCATCCTGATCTTTAGGACTGGGGAACGTCTTTCACCAGCTGCCATGCTGTTGACCACGGACCACTCCCAGCCTGATGGCACCTCAGAAATTGCCCTCAACTATTGGAAGTTCCCACACACATGCTCCACAGCTTCTCTGAAAGCCACCCACATCCAGTGAGTGACTGATAAATGTGGAAATCCAAAGTGCAAATGCCTCAGGGCAGTTAGCAAAATCTCTGAGAGCTTAGTCAAGCTCAGGTGTCA
Source organism: Loris lydekkerianus (assembly GCA_963574355.1). Classification (NCBI taxonomy): domain Eukaryota; kingdom Metazoa; phylum Chordata; class Mammalia; order Primates; family Lorisidae; genus Loris; species Loris lydekkerianus. The sequence continues at coordinate 16,116 of CAUYPK010020954.1, read as the reverse complement.
CCAGTGGGACATCTCCATAAGAGCTCAGGTTCTCCCTCCACCCAGTGCACCTTCCTCACTCTCCCATAAGCTGCCTACACCCACGTTCTCCATCTAAAGTCCATTTCCTGGAGAACCTGGCCCACACTAGTAATGGAAAGCCACATGCCCGGTGACGGAGGGAGCATCACACATATTACTATTATTGATCCAAACAGGGCAGAGCTATGAGAAAAGCAATTACTTCCCCTTACAATAAGGTCCAAAGTCCTCAATTTGCAGAAGAGAAAACTGAGGCCCAGAGTGCAAAATGCTTTTTCCTTAAGCTCATTTACTAAATTATAGAAAAACTGAAACCATAGAACCAGGTTTGTTGACATTAAAAAAATTCTCTCTGGGGTGGCGCCTGTGCCTCGGTGAGTAGGGCACCAGCCCCATACACCAATGGTGGTGGGTTAGAACCCAGCCCTGGCCAAACTGCAACAAAAAAATTGCCGAGCGTTGTGGCGGGCGCCTGTAGTCCCAGCTACTTAGGAGGCTGAGGCAAGAGAATCGCCTAAGCCCAGGAGTTGGAGGTTGCTGTGAGCTGTGACACTACAGCACTCTACTGAGAGTGACAAAATGAGACTCTGTCTCTACAAAAAAGAAAAAAAAAATTCTCTGTATTATTTCCTTGACTACCAGTTCTTAAATCTGACTCCATATTCAAATCACAGACCACAGTCTCTATTGAGTTTTCTTGTTGCTTTTTTGTTTGTTTTAATAAAAATTCCCAAACCTATCCCTAACATACTAAATCAAGATACGTTGTGGAAACTTCCACTAGAATCTATAATTTTTTTTTAACCTGGCAAAAATGTCCTTCAGATATACATTGTCTATCTTCTAAAGTTGCATCAATAATTATAATGATCAGATAACTTTGGAAAATACTGCAGCAGCAGATTGGCTCCTCCCGAGGGTGTGAGAAGGACCTCTTCCCTGCCTTTCCTCCATCTTCTGGTTGTCTGCATGTGTGTGTGTCTGTGTCCAAATTTCCCCTTCTTATAAGGTCAGATATATTGGATTAGAAGCTCACTCTATACTAATTACATCAGCAACCACCTTATTTCTCAGTAAGCTTCCATTATGAGGTACTGAAGGTTAGGGCTTCAACATACAGATTTGGGGGAGACACAATTCAACCTATCTCATGGGTCTATAATTTACAACTATCCTTCTCTGATTTGATTTCCCCCCCCCCCTCCAAAAAACAAAAAAGAAAAAAAGAAAAGAAAGAGGCAGCAAAAACGCTAAATAGGTAAACCAAGGAAGAGGAAACTGGGAGGAAGGATTCCCTCTGCTGTACGTGGGCTATACTTCCAAGCTTTAGGTACACCAGCATTCCCTGCTGGTGGGAGAGCTGTGCCCCATCTCAGTGGGAACACTCCCTTTCCTTACTGGGCAGCTCTCCACTGTCAGGGTCAGCACCATTTCAGAGGCTTTCGTTGCAGACTTCTTTCATAAAGGCAAAAGGCTTGTTATTTTGATCACTTTATAGCATGCTTACTATTCTAACATTCTTTGATTTTGCAACATAATTATTACTTTATTATTACTGTTTTACTTTGTATTTGAGCTTTCCACAACTAACACAAGTTAACATTTATAGGTTGTTCAGTGTTTAAAAGGTGCTGCACCAAATAATACAGGGATGTGAGGTACTATCTTAGTCTAATCACCATGATTTTCCTAAATAAAGCAAAATTTTAGGACCAATAAATATTTGTACAGTCACAAAAAAGATATAAGTGATTATGAAGGTCATATACCATTACTTGAAATAGCTCTTGTATTTTTTTTTTCTCTCCTTGCTTTCTAGACTGTACTTCTGAATGTCACAGCAGATAAGATAAATTTTCATTGCCTCCTGGATATGGTCTAATAAAAGGCTATGGTATCATTTTTGGAAGACAATCAATACACTGACATTTTCCAAAAGTGATGTTTCACGGAGATTTAAGACCTAAATAAACAAACAAATCCTAACATGTGGTATAACATCTATAATTTAAGAACACTCTTTCTAAAGTCTCCCCAAAGAGTTAATTTTATTAATGGCATACTAGAAAGTTAAACACTATTGAAAATCTTTCTAAGACTTTGAGAGGAGAAAATCATTGCCTTATTTTCTCAACCCTAGGAGATAAAAAGCCAAATTGTGTTTTGTTTTGTTTCGTTTTGTTTTTAAGTAGGATAAACTAAGGAAAATTTAAAAAAAACAAGTTTTAGTTTATTAATAGCACATTCTGTGTGAAAATTTTGCATTCTTTGTGGAGACTGAAGTCAGGCTGACAAAGATAACCACAGACTTTCTAAAAATATATATTTTCAACACTTTAAGCGTTGCAATACATTTTTTCTCCTCTTGTCAATGAAAGATAAAGCAATCTCTTTTGGGACTTGTCTGTCTGATCTTTAATCTGAATAGTTGAGCTTGCCTGTAGAGTTTCCGTGTGGACAGGCTGGTTGTGCTGCCTAATTCTACAGAATTAGAGCACAGTGGTGAGGAGTAAGAAGCCAAACCTAATTAGGATTGTTGAGAGCCAGAGTTACCTATCTGCTGGGACTCTCCCTTTTTAATGGAATTTGGAGGGCAGGGGAAACAGCAACTCAGGAGCCAACACTACCACCATCAAAGTTTCTGATTTTCATCACCATCCTCCTCCCTTCTGGACACATTCCTACTCTTTATCCATAAAAGCCCACTGTACAGAAACCTGAGGCCAAAAATACAAAAATAAAAGATGTACTGAGACTAAAGAGTACTGCTCTCTCTCAGTCTCCACTTGGCAAGGCCACTCGATTTAAATTTGCATCGGAGTATGTACGTCAACTTCCTGCACCTGTTCAGGATTTTTGAGACAGTGACAGCTTTTGTCATTGCACTGTACACTTTTGGGCTTCTGTTTCACATTTACAAAATTTTCTCAGGAGTGTGAATCCCCTAGGGTGTCACAGGAACTGACATTCCTGTCTGCAGAATCTGTTGACTTTTAAATGGCTTCACCTGATGCCTTGAGAAATCCTTCTAGAAGCCTTCTTTATCCATTTGGCAAGCCTGGACGTGGTTATTTAGTATAGATGACGAACTGTTTGCCCCTATCAAAAGCACATATGTGAAAAAGACTAAATAGTATATAGGAAAAACTTGCCAGATTGAAGGATTCTGTGAGCTTTTAAGCCCCAATCAAGTAGCCAATAATATTATGAGTACAGAAACTGACAGAGCTACTATTTTTGCAGGAAATATGCAGCAGCTTCCTGTAAATTTATTCCAGTAATTATTCACCCCGACTTGCTGAGCCAAGATTAGCCCTCAGACCCAGAGAAACCTTGCTTCTTCACCAAGCTCACCTCCTCAGAGCTACAAGGAGCCCCATCTAAGACCATGAGCCTCCGGCTGGAGTGCATTTTACTTCATCATTAGCTAGACAGGCTTCATGGGTCTGGCTTAGGGCTTCCCCTGTGACCAAGACAAGTGCATATGTCCATAAAAAATACAGGCAAAAATGGTAAATTAACATCCTTGAGTGAAAGTGTCACGCACATTGCTGAAATGGAAGTCCAGGTCTTCTTAACTCTACTTAGTAGCAATTGTAATAGAGGAGAAGCCCATTTGAGGAATCCGTAAGCAAATAGAATGTAGTCAGGAATAGCAACTCCCACTTATGAGAACCTTCCCAGAGTAAGTAGGGTAGATACACTCTTGCTTTGGTAAGTAGGTGGATTAAACTAATAAAAAAAACAAATAAAATAGCCACACAATTAATATGATAAATTGTTAAATAGTACAACACAACATTCTATATAACTGTAACTAGTTTTTTCAATTCTGTACCACATTCATTTTTTTTTTTTTAATTTCCTTTCCTTTAGTTTATTCTGTAGGTCTCACTTACTCTCCAAGTCCAGGCACTTGTAAGTATCTCTGTGGCATTCTTTACTGACACATTGAACTGAAGAAGATAGTTAAAGTCCAGCTTCTCTCTTTAGCAAGATCTCAATCCTGTTAGCCAATATTATTTACCCCAAAATGAAAGAGAAAGGCAAAAGAAACTGGGTTTATGGGCTTTCCTTCTAAACTTTGGCAGGGTAGCATAGTGATAAGAAAATATATTCTTTTCTGAGTCCACATTGGTCATAATACCTTTTGAAAACACTTATCTAACATGAAAGGGGAAATCTGGTTTTTTTACCCCCCAGCATCCAGATGCAGATTTTACTATCTGTGAAGTCAAATAACATTTTTCTATAATTTCCTGTAATCTTAAATGTTTGAGATAGTCTTTTGATAACAAACACCAAAAACAAACGCCACCATACAATACTGTTGGCAGTGGAGTTTAATTTCGGGGAGACTTTCAGCCCATATTACAGCTTTCTTATTGGGTAGCCTCCTTGAGTATTTCACAAACGCTTGATCACTTTCACTTAATTTTATCTATTTAGTCATTACACATTTCCTAAATATTGATGATGTGATAGAACTGTGTTAGGCACCTGAGAAACTGAGATAAGATGTTCAGTTGTATTTTCAAGGAGCTCAGAGTTTAGAGGAAGAAAAAGTAAAATACCCTGACAGTGAGCACACCAGATCTACACTGAACTAACTGTAGGGTGCTTATCAGAGGCACACCTAACCCAGACTGAGGAGTGGGATTAATGCAAGACTCACCTACAACTAGGTCTTGGAGTCTGCCTAGGAAGTAGTCTTGAGGAAAAGAAAAGATAAAAGCATCCCAATGAGAAGGATCAACAAAGAAAAGGTGCAGACACACGCAGAGTTTTGTTTACTTGAGAATCTGGAAGTCTTTTTATATGAGGTCTGACAATTTCGTGAACTCCATCTAGAAAAAGTGATACCTACTTCACTGCTGAATACCACCACGATCCCCTTCAAAGCACTGCCCTTGGAGTATAGCACATAAAAACATGCAGCAACAATAACAAACGCCACTCAGCAAGACGTCAACACTAACACAGCTGTGAATCACTGATATACAAGGTTATGAAACCTTACTAAATTGTGTGTACAGTACTGCCAACTTAACTGCATGATGGCACGTTCGCAAACTAAATTGTCAGACTTTGTATAGCCACAGCTCTGAATGTCATTCCAGAAGAAGAGTTCCAAAATTGCTTTGAAGGGTGGAGAAGGTTCTGGCATCAGTGCCTAGCTTCCCGAGGGGAACACTTTGAAGATGACTACAGTCATACTCAGCAATAATGTAGCACTTTTTCAAGGGTGAGTTCTCAAACTCAGTTGTCAGACCTGCAACACCTAACTATTTGGAATGGAGGCATGGAGGGGGCAGCAAATAATCCTGGAGAAAGAAGCAAGGATCAGATGATGGAGACTTTTGAATTCAAGATCAAGAAACTCATACTTCAGTGCAGGTGACTAGGCTCCAAGGATATTGATAGAGCTTGGATATTTGGCCTCACTAAATCTCATTCTGAAATTTGACCCCCAGTGTTAGAGGTGGGGCCTTTATAAGGGCACTGGTAGTTTGATGAACTAGAGAAGTTGCCGTGTAAGTTTAGTAGAGAGGACAGCTGTGCGAGTTCCCCAGTGAGGAAGGGCTGAGAGGAAGTTTCCTGGTGTCTTTCACGGAGATATTTAAGGGACACAGCAGGTGGGACAGATTTGAAGTGGTATATCTCTTGAGAAGATCATAATTTCTGCATCAGACATGTTAAACTTCAGATGTTACTTTAGTGGAACTGTCCAGGAGATAGAATCCTATTCTCAGTAGAGAGATTGGAAAAAGATTTTGGGTAAATTCAGTGAATACTGGTGAATAAACTAAGAAACAGTGTCTGAGACATAAGAAGAATCCAGAAGGCTTTGTGGGTCCTGGAGGATGTGGTCAGTAATACCTAATGCATACTCTGAATCAGATCAAAGCCATGGGCTGGTCATGCTATAAAATTCCCATTTCATCAAAAAATCAACAAAGTAAAAGTAAGAACTATATAATTAAAGGAAAAACATGATAGGTAGACACAAACTTTTGAGAAATTCTTGATGATATAAGTAAAGTTTAATCATATCAATAAGTGATTAAAAGTAATCACATCCCAAACTATATCACAATGTCAAAATAGAGATTTTCATGGGGCTTTGATAAGCTGATTCAAAAATTAAAGACAAAATAACTAAAATAACTAAGCAAGAAATATTAGAAAATAAATCATAGTATAAATGTATATACCCTATCAGTTATAAAATGACTAAAATGAATTCCTGAAATGTAAAAATCAAAATAACACAGTATTGATACAGACATAAGTAGTCAACACAAAAGAATGGAGAGACTATGAAGAGGCCTAGGAAATATACTAACTTTTATAATAAAGATAATACTGAAAATCAAGAAGCAATCACCAAAAGTTTAATACATGACTTAAGACACTGCATTTTCATTAGGAGAAAAATAGAACGCTGATTGGCAATAAACACACACATGTGCATATGCAGATATTAATATGAGCATATATATATGAGTGAATAAAAGTAATGTCTTAATCAATGAAAGATACAGAAGAACAGCAGAACACACTATAAAGCATTATTTTATGGTCCTCAGAAGCAAAGAATTCTAATACAGAGACTGGCAGATGTGATTATATAAAAATTTTAAAAACCTCATGTTTAACACAATAAACCATTACAAAATTTATAAATCTAACATCATAATGAGAGAAATATTTGAAATACAAAAAAGATAAAAGATTCAGTTCCTTTTGATTAAAAAAACCTCCTGTAAACCAATATGACTGGCAAACTATGCTTTAAGAAAATGAAAACTATAAATAGAAAAGCCGTATCACACAGCCACTAAATACAAGAAAAAGTAACTGACTTCACTAATAGTGGAATAAAATATTTATCACAATAAGATAGTCAATGAAAAAGAAAGGTGGTTCAGATGCAAGAATGTGGATGCAAATTCTCATCTGCTGAAGGTGAGAGAAGGTGAGTGATTTGAGTAGTGATTTGGCAGTACCTGTGAATTTTGAAAAGTGCATTGTTTATGATTCACTCACCCCATTCAAAAGCATTCTTTGAAATACTGTTTTAAACAGGCATTAAAAATGTAAAGATTAGTCATCAACAAAGAAGTTAGTCATGTTATGGGGCTTCTACAGCAAGCCTGTGTCAAAGAATGAAGTAGACCCACTCACACTGACATGCCTGCCTGAGGGAGCTGCGAGAGGGTTAGGGACAGAAAGGGAGGGGCGGGCAGCCGTCCTACTCACCTCCCTCGTGAGCATATACCCAGGTGGGAACAGAGGGAAGATAAAGACACTAAGCAATCAGCAGTTCTTGATTGAGAGATGGCAAGTGGGGTAAGCAGAGTACAAAGGGAGAATACTCCTGAATTATGTGGTATTTATCCAATTTTTTACACCTCCGAATATAAAAAGTACCACCCGTATTGAGCAAAACGATCAATGGATTTTAGTTGAAGACACAGAAGCTCAATTGCAGTAATTTGAAGAATGCAGAAGAAGCTGTTATAGTAATTGGGAATAATGAATCGGGACATTCTTTTAAGAAGTTGATCTATAAAGGCAATAATGACCAACAAGGACAGTAACTGGTAGGTAGCATTGATTTTCAAAGCCAATTATTATAAGTCAGATATGCGACTGTTTAATGGTTTTAAAGCTGAAAACTGAAGTGCCCAATAAATGTTTAGCATTATTATATGCTGCGGTTTACATGATGCAAAAATTCCTATGATTTCAGAAGATGTGAAATGAGGGTGTGATGATGCCCTTTCACATTCTGCACCCAACTCCCCAGAACAACAGATTACTACACAAAGTAACTATGCTTAATGCCTGACTTTTAAATGCTCATTTTCAGATTGGAATGATCATCCTTCACTTTTAACTCTTACTACCTTGAATATCTCCATCTCAACTTCCTATTCTCTGAGAGTAAGCATTTTAACAGCAGCGATTTTCCCATGAAGAGTGGGAAGGATTACACTGAATAAGGGATATTAATTCACATGAATGAACAGCTCCCTAAGTCCCCTGACATGGACAGGCTGAAAGGTACACTATGCTTATGAAGTGCTCACTCTATCCCCCAGTATGCTCTTCTTTCTTTACAGGTGTTATTATTTTATGGGAACTTCGAGAAGAAAAGAACTCATTTACAAAGCAATTAGACTACTTAAACTTGTTTGAAAAAATAAATTTAAGCCTAATTCAGGCTAATATATTATCTTGTTGTCTTTCCTCTTTTTTCTTGTTGCTTAGAGATATGCTTCTTACTTTTGAAGAATATAAACCAAGGGATATGTCCATGTTTGCAAATAAATCAATAATATTAGAATCCAAATGCCAAAAGTAAGTGGATATTAATGAGCAAAAAAAGTTATATTTTGAGTTGAGGATTTAATATTACCCATCTGTTAATCTGTTTTCTAATCTATACAAGATTTACAACTTGGGTAGGTGTCAGGGGCACACACTGTTCAAAGGGATTAACTGGTAACAATGCACACAGTGAAGGTGGTTACACTTTCTCTTTCTATGTATTGAGTTTTCTTATCGACACATCAGCTACTTAGATGTTACCACAGATTTCCAGCTAATGCACTACGCAGAATAGCATGGTTGTGTCTCTCCTGTTATTCTCTGTGGCATCTTTTACTAATCCACATAGGTTTAGCTTTTTACTGTCTGCAGGGCTTGGAAACTCAGAGCTCCACACTTGAAAGTGAAGATGTAAATGCCTTTTTTTTTTTTTTTTTCTTCCCTCTGGAGTAACTCTCTGGCCTCCAGGCAGTTACTTTAAAAATAGCTTCTGTCTGCCTTGTGCCATTATTATCACAGATACAATTCCCACCCTGACTGTCCAGAACTGAAATCAATCTTCTGTATACAAGAGCAGTTCATCTGTGCACGAGTCACTTTTATATGTCACTGTGATGCACGCCACCTTGAGTTGTTGGTGTTTCCACAAAGTATTTACTTTGGGTAAATTCTCTACCTATTATATGGTAGAGAATAAAACAGGTTACAAAAGTATCTCTGTGCCACATTTTCTTCTACAAAGAAACTAACATCCCAGGTGTTTTGCCTGCTAAAGTAAAAACCAGAAGGAATGTTATTTTATTCACCCCACAAATTGGGAATCTCTCATGGAGTCTTTCTACCTGTTACCCTTGTATTTAAGATGGTCCATTGTTTGGTCAAGGAAAATAAAGAGCTGCATCTCAAAGGGTGGACTTTCTATTAAAAAAGAGGAAATGATTACACAAAAGTGGACATACATGTAGCAGAAGCCCAGGCACATTCTAAAACATCACAATATGAAAAAGTATATATGTATGTAATTCAATATATTTCTCTGTGAGCGGATAGTCAAAAATTTTTCCCCTAATACAATACTGATTTTAAAAAACAAATAGGAAATGAAATCCACTTCTTTTCTAACAAATTTATATAAGATGAAAAATATTTTGAATCGCACATAAAGAATAGTTTATTGAACTACTATACATCTACTGCTTGGCTAACTGATATTTATTAACCAATAAATTAAACCAGAAAAGTAACTAAAAAAAACAAAGTTCGGAATTTTTTCCATTAAGTTTTGGATGTAAACAAACTATAAAAAGACCTCAATTACTCTTCACGCAGCAAGGTTTACATTATCTGAGCGCCTTGTGCAATGACTAAGGTTCCAGAGACTTTGATGTTTTCTAAACTGGTAGTTTCACTGCTGCTAGCAGAAAATGTGCCAATGCTATTACAGAAAGTCAATGATGTTAACAAAAGTCCTGAGTTGTGCTTAGATTCACAGAGTGCTACATACCTTGATGGCATCATTATTTCATTTAAAACTCTCTTTCCTAGCTCGAGGAGCAGTCAGACCAGGATAAGAACTTCTGCTACTACCATTGACCAATTTATTCTCTCCTAATGTTATTTTTCATTGAGTGCTTGCAAGCCATGTCCTACCTGAATCAAAGTGAAGTAAAAGGACATTGTAAAGAATAAATAATAGCAGTACACTGCAGACAACAGAAAACCGGACATAATGCACAAGTTATGTGCAGAGAAGGACAAATCCTTTCATTCTACCACACTGCCTCTTGGACAACTTCTTCAACATTTGAGTATTTTTTTCAACCAAGAATACCAGAATGTTTTCTTACAGCCCCAGTCTGTCTTCGACATAAATACATACAAAAATGGAATATTAAATTCATTCTAGTTTTACTGTTCCATTTCAAACTTGATTCCCCCTTCTGTTCATTGATTAATATCTCAATTTTTTTTTAGTCCTTACTTTGTGCTAAGCTTAATAGTAGAGATAAAAGGCAGAAAAAGAATCCTAAAATACAAGTTTATAGCTTAACAGAGGAGGAAGACATGAATCATATACTGCTGGTCCCAAACAATAGTAGGGTTGGGGGCGCTGACCCCACACCCAGTTGAAAATCTGCACATAAAATTTTCACTCCCCCCACAATTAACGACTAATAACCTACTGCCGACTGGAGGCCTCACTGGTAACACAAGGAGATTAGCACATACTTTGTGTTATGTCTGATAGAGGATAAACAGGTGGCAAGGACAAGGCTAAGTGGAGAGTGTGAGAACCTAATTGTAGGTAGGAACCAAAGTGCAGATGGGAACTATTCCCTGGTGGGAACATACACAGTATGGACTTTCTAGTGACTTTGACTTAGAACTCTTTACCATGTAATTAGCATCATGTGGGTGGAGCTTTTATGAAGGATTCTGCAAAAGTAGGGAAACTTATAGAAGCAACCTGTTATGTAACTGGTTATATAATCTGTTATACAACCCCAACCTGTCAACCCCACCCAAAATGGCTGGAAATAATAACCAATCCTACCAGGAGAGAGGCAAGACAAACTAATGAGCATATAAGAAGTAGAGTGTGCTCAGCCTCCAGGGTCTTTCTCCACTGGTGGAGACTGACACATTCCTCTCTGGAACATATTTTCATTTCATGTCATTTTATGTATCTTCCTTCTTTACTGCCACTATACCTTCCATCTTTTTCCTGTGATAAACTGTGTAGATTGCTCTGTATTTGTGATTGGCTCAACATGATACCAATACTCATTCCTGACACTGAGAACCAGGAAACCTGGGAACATCTAGATGGACCTAGTATTTTGTATGTACTATGCATTATGTACAACAGTCTTACAATAAAGTATGCTAAGCCAAAGAAAATGTTCTTAAGAACATTACAAAGAAAACGTATTTCAAATAAAGTGGAAGTGGAATGTCATCAAGGTCTTCTTTCTCATTTTCTTTATATTTAATAGGCTAATAAGATAATTTATAATTAAAAACTACCATAAATTCTATGAAGAAAGGCCATTAAGAAACAAGATTAAATATCAGAGGTAACCTGTTTTAGGTGAAATAGGTAATTTTTAAGTTGAGATATGGGGTTGTGTATGAACTGATTAGCAATTGAGAAAGAGAAGAACATGATGAGTGTGAGAACAGCCTTTGCTGAGGCACTGGATTAGGAGGCAATAATGATGCATTCAAGAAACTTAAAGAAAGCCAGTGAAGCTGCAGCCCAGGAGGCAAGGACAAGGTCAGGAGCTGATGCTAAGCTGTTAGGCAGGAGGAAGAATAAGTAGGGCCTTATGAGTCAGTGAATGATCTGATCTTTTTTTCAAGAAGAGATGAGAGAGCTATTAGACATGGATGGATTTGTTATTCCTTAACTTTACCTTTTTCTCCTTCACTGGCAAATCTATCATTTCCTCAAAGTCATTTGTGCCCTGCACTTGGATTTAATAAAACTATTTCTGCTTTCTCTTGGATTTTTGGTTAGTATTAATTGTGAATTTTCCTACTTACTTTCTTTTATTAACTTCTTGTTTCATAAACGGAAAGATTGGAAAAGACACTTGACAAGATTTTGGTCTTCTTAAATTGGGTAAGAGTTGCTTTCTGATTCAAAATATGATCTGTCCTGGAGACTGTTCTAAATACTCTTGAGAAGAATGTGTATTCTGCTGCTGTTGGCTGGAATGTCCTGTATATGTCTATTAGCTTCTTTAGGTGTATAGCATAATTCAAGTTATTGACTGTCTGTATGATCTAGCCATTGTTTTAAGTGGTGTTCTGAAATCCCCAACTTTTATTGTACTGCAGTCAATTGCTTCTTTCATGTTTGTTAATATTTGCTTCTTATATTTAGATACTCTAATGTTGGGTGTACATATATTCACAATTGTATAGCCTCTTGAAGAACTGACCTATTTATCATGTGATATGGTTTGAATGTTTGTCCCCTCCAAATATCACATTGAAATTTGATCCCCAGTGTTGGAAGTGGGGCTGAGTGGAAGGTGCTTGGGTCATGGGGGCAGATCCTCCTCCCTTGTGGTAATGAGTGAGTTCTCCCTGTATTAATTCATGAAGAATGTGGCACTTCCTCCTTCTCTCTTGCTCTCTCTCTCCTTTCTCTTTCCTACTCGATTAGAAGCTCCTTGAAGAGCTCACTGAAGTAGGTTATGACACCATGCTTCTTGCACAGCCGGCAGAAGCATGAGCCAAATAAACCTCTTTTCTTTACACAATACCCAGCCCCTGATATTGCCTTTAAAGCAATGCTAAATGGACTAATGCATCATTTTACAGTAACTTTCTTTGCCTCTACTGATGGTCTTATATTGCCACTTCTGCTTTCTCTCAGTGTCTAATTGCATGGGATCACTTTGTCCATCCTTTCACTTTAAGCCTATGAATGTCCTTAAAGCTAAACTGAGTCTCCTGTAGGCATCATATTGCTGGATAGGAATCATATTATTAGTTCTTGTTTCTCTTTTTGTTTTCTTTTTTCCATGCAGCCACTCTGTTTTTTGATTGGTTAATTCAATCCATTTACATTCCATGTGATTATTGATAGGTAAGAATTAACTATAGCCATGTTCTTCTTTGTTTTCTGACTTTAATACCTTTGTTTCTTTTCTTCTTCTCTTGCTTTCTTCCCCTTGGCCCTTTTTGTAATGGTATATGGCTTGATTTCTTTTATCTTTTGTACATTCGGGGATTTTTTTCTTTATGATTACACAAGGCTTAAAGAAAACATCTATTACATCAGTCTATTTTAAGCAGAAACAAATTAACTTCATTGCAAACAAAATACCTGCACATCTCCCACACATACACACACACATGTAATTCTTTCAGCTTTTAAATGTCTGGGAAAAAATCTATATTTTGCCTTTGCTGCAAAAATACAGTTTTCTTGGGTACAGTGTATTAAGTTCACAGTTTTGTTTTTTTCTTTCAAGTCTTTAAAGATGTTGCTACACTGTATTCTGAATGGCATTATTTATGATGTAAAGACTTCTCTCATTTTAATGCCTGTCCCTCTATGGTACGAGTCTGTACTCACTGCCTATGATAAAAATTTCCCTTTCTCCTTTCTTTAGAGCAGCTCATTATGATGCATTGGTAATTTTCTATTTTCTTCATACTTCAAGTTCACTGAGTTTCTTGAAAAGGTGAGTTTATAATTTACATCAAATTTCTAAAATTACTGGCCACTATTTCTTCATGTGTTTTCTTCCATCTCATCTCTATTCTCCTTCAGTGACAATTACATGTGTATTAGTCTAACTTTATTCTGCTACTGAATTAACACCCTCCTGTGTACTCCAATCAATGTCCCTTGAATTACAATGTTCTTTCAGAAACATGTCCCTTGAATTACAATGTAACTTTTAGAAACATGAACTATTCCTGGTGCTACATGGGTCTCAGTAATTATTACTTCTTTTTCTGGTAGTTCTTGTCTTAGCTCCCAGTACTTTCCACATATGCTCGGGTCTTTAGTACTGAGTTGAAGACTCGAAGGGCAATCTTTTCAGATCTCTCTGCCTCTATCTCAGCATCACTCTTCTTTCTACTGCTCTTCCCTATAACTCTAGCTCCCTTGATCGCCCCAGATGTCCAGTTCCAGCTGCTCGAGCAAGAAAAATGGCCAGGTTCTACATATAGCCTGGAAGTCTCTTGTTCAACAAGTTAGGGCACTCATTAGCTCACTTTATTTATCTCCCCTTTCTTAGAGATTACTCATTAGCATCTTCTGGTATCTAATTCCTAAAAAATAACTATTTCACATATTTTGTCTGGTATTTTAGCTTTTTCATGTCAGAAGGTGAATCATCTAGCCTTGCCCAGAAGTTGAAATCACTTTAATGCTGTTTCTAAGTTTTAATGTTAACATATTCAAAAATATCTTTTTCAGATAGATCAAATATTCTTGATTTTATTTATATGACTTAATCCTGAAAAGTGGGGATTTTATTTAAAAGTTGTCAAATCAAAATCACATGTCTATTAGATAAAACCAGGATATATATAAAAATGTTGGCATTTGATTTTTAGGAATAACATTAATATAAATATTAAATAGTTGTTTGTACAAATTTAAGAACATAAGGATGAATACATAAAATGTAGTTAACTTATTTATCTTCCTAAATATAGAAGTGCTTGCATAAAATATCTGAGGTGTTACATAGTAATGCCACATACTTAAGATTTTCTTTAATTTGAAAACACTTCTGCACAGATTTATGTCTATGCTTTAACTACAGTGAGAAGATTTGATTTTTAAATTCAATGTGCATAACCTTTGGCTGCTTGGCCAAATAATCCTTGCTGCACTATACTCGGTGCCATAACACCTACCACAATTTTATTCAAATATTTAAAAAGTAAAACTTAGAAAACATATTAATTCACAGAGACTCATGAAAGAACAGATTAATAATAACTAAAAAGAAAAGAAAAAGTGGATACCTACTGTAAATCTCTAAGCATTATGCCTGGAATAGTGTCACAATTAATATATTTCAGTAATTGACAATATTCCTGAATTAAGCTGCCAGCATAAAATCTAAAAATATTTTGGGGACAAGTTCAAACTTCTTTATCCCCAAATCCATACATGTATATTTTTGAAGGTATTTATGTACTCAATGCCTCATTTAAACAATGTGGAACTTAATCAACGGTGAACTGAAAGGCAGCTGTAGTTATTTTTATAGTGTTTCTCAAAAGCATTGAGAGTTTCAGGAAAACATTCTTTCAAATAATCTTGAGAAATGCTGGGTCATACTGTCACCTCGAGTGGCTGTACAGTCTGCAGTTTCTCCTACCCTCCCCGTGATTTATTTCCTTTAAGTTTTACTCTATTTGAAGCGAAGGTTAAGTATAATTCATTTCATCAAATGTATACTGAACAACTTTGTTTTGTGCTGGAAGTATTACTGAAGAACTTAGATTCAAAAAGTTGAGACGGACACAGAAACAGATCATTTCAATGCAGTATATTTTCTCCTATGTGAGGTAAGCAAATGGCATTACAGAAGCACAGAGAAGAGGTTGTGTTAAGTTACATTGTGAATACAAAGCAGAAAATGTCTGATGAAGAGCGTGTAAGATGCTCAGGATTTGACATCATAGGCTAGCGCACACATCTTGAAGAGAATGTAAGATTGCTGAAAAGAATACATCAAAAACTGATTTGGCATTGTAGTACTTAGATGTGTCATTATGCACATGGCAAGATGAACAGTAGCACCAGGTTCTCTGGACAGACAGGGAATGGCGCGGCCATGCTGCTGTATTATGGAAAGAAAGACCTAAAGTTTTAGCATATATGGTTAAGAAACAACTTTAACAATGAAAATTCCCAGGCTCATAGAAATATATCGATTGGAACTCTCATTAGAACTAGCCTATAGGGTTGAGTTGGTCATCTGGATTTCACACATTAAAAGCTGTGGATATTGTGACTTATTGGTAACAAGAAATGGTTTTAAGAGATACTCAATTTGAAAAGACAAACTAATTACGTGATGAAATTTTCTGAAAGGGTTTTTCTAGTAAAGATAAAAATATTTAAAAATGTGCACCATAGATGTGGCCCAACCCATCACCCTCCCTCCACCCAAACCTCCCCCCTCCCTTCCCCTTCCTTGGTCCTTTCCTCATAGTCTTGAGGTATAGCTTTTTAATCTAACTAAGTCCCATTAATTTATTCTTGTGTTG
>CAUYPK010020953.1:0-29921 GCA_963574355.1 Loris lydekkerianus | reverse complement strand
CAGAAAGGAAGAGCAAAGAAAGGGAAGGAGGGAGGGGAGTGAGGCTTTGGTGTGTGCCACACCTTTTGGGCGCAAGACACGACTGTAAGAGGGACTTTACCTAAAAAATGCAATCAGTGTAACCTGGTTTATTGTACCCTCAATGAATCCCCAACAATTAAAAAAAAAAGAAGGATGATGGCATTTCCAGTGCAGGTTCACTGAACAGAAATCTTAATCTAAGGCAGGACCTTAGGGGGTCCATGGAAACAAAAGAAAGTCACAGTGTTCCAGGCCTGGGAATATAAGAGAGATGGACATTCAGCCACATTCAGAAGCAGCTCTTCACAAAAAGTCAGCAATTATTCTTTCAACCTAGGTGACAGATGATAGGAAAGCATTCTTTTAGGCCCCAAAGCATGGCTTCTATATCTGTGAAGACCTTTTTTATCAGGAGTCCTTGCCTATTTATAGTATGACAGGCTTTGGTATTATCAGGAGGGCCAGACTCGTCTGCCTCTGTCAGGCCTTACTCCATCTTATTCTATGCATCTTCAAACCTGTTTTACCAGTGAAACCAACTAAAAACTGGACCAAAAAAAAAAAAAAAAAAAAAAGAGAGAAAAAGTTATAGACTCTTACCTGGCTCTACAGAGATTATCCAGTACATCAAATCTCATAAACTAAGGAAAAACAAAACAAATAAGCACATAATTAAGAAATCAAAAAGAAATTAAAAACACCTTTACTTGGATTACCTGTGGAAAAATATTCTATTGACATTATGTTCATGCTGGTCTTTCTTGCTAAACTTTAAGTTCCTTGAGGTCAAGATTTTTATTTTATTCCCGTGGGAGTTTCAAATCACCCTTTAATATATGAGAGTACACAATTAAGTTTGCCAACTCATCCTAGAAAAAGTGCTACATATCTCATTGCTGAATGACACTATGGTCACCTTTGAGGCACGTCCCTTGGAATGTTATACACTCAGCCAGCACCCTCCAGGGCAATTTTGGAAAACTTTTTCTGGAATAGCTATCAGAGCTGTTGTCTTGTGAGGTCTGACAATTAAGTTTATAAACTCAACCTAGAAAAATGTCTTAGAAGGGTAGACTAGGCACTGATGTCACTGGGTAGCTTCTCAAGTAGCTTCTGAACGTGACTGTAGTGACATTCAGCAATAAAGTATGTAGGATTTTTTCTAGGATGAGCTCACAAATTTAATTGTCCAACCCTGTATGCTTGCCAAGTACATAGATAAAATAATCAATTACTAAACTCATTGTTTGAGAAGGTATACTGCAATGCTCTTAAGAGCAACAGGTTTCATGATTGAAGGAAAAAAAGAACATTTTTAAATGATGAGGAACACTGAATCCTTGAAGACAGAAGGCAGCGCTGGGGGAAATTCTGTGATACTTCTTTTCAAAGATTTCGTTAAAGCTACAGGTATCTAACTGTCAACCTAGTCCAAACATTTGTCTAAATCCCAGGTTCTATTCTGATCCAAGACCTGGAAGAATTTATCTTAAGGTCACATGTCCACACCTTTCTTTCTCATCCCCATGCAAGCCCCTATTACAAGAGCATTTCCCTTTCTGACAGTTTTTCTGCTAAAACTTAAGGCTTTTGTTGCTTAGTTGGACTTTTCTTGATATCATCCAGTCTTAGATTCCATATGTGAGGCTATATTATCCAATCTTAGCTTCCATATGTGAGGCTACATTCTGGTTTTTTTTTTTTTTTTTTTGGAAACAGAGTCTCACTGTGTCACCCTTGACAGGGTGCTGCGGTGTAGCAGCTCACAGCAACCTCAAACTCTTGGGCTTAAGTGATTCTCTTGCCTCAGCTTCCCAAATAGCTGGGACTACAGGCGCCTGCCATAATTCCTATGTGTTTTTTTTGTTGTTGTTTGTTTGTTTTTTGTAGTTGTCGTTGTTTAGCAGGCCCGAGCCTGGTTTGAACCCACCAGCCCCTTCGGTGCATGTGGCTGGCACCCTAACCACTAAGCTATGAGCACCGAGCCAAGGATTCATTCTTTTCCTTTTTCTTTTTTAATAAATTATAAATACATAGATAATGTATACATTAATGCATTTATGGGGTACAACGTGCTGATTTCATACAGAATTAGGAATTCTTACTTTGATCTTATTCTACGTCTGCCTCACAGACATGCACAACAAAAACTTCAGATGTAAGGTTGACTTCCACCATTTGTTATAATCACACATAGAATAATAGAAAGTACTACACATACACACAAATGTATTTCATTAACTTTGACAATTTCCTTTTTAGAGGATATATTAAAATTAAATATACCTTATTCATTAAGTATACTCTTTCCACCCATTTTTAAATTTATCCAGAAAACAGCATATAAATTTCATGTGATAGTCACAGACTTAGCGGAAGCCTCTTCCCTTCCAGAGACCAATGTGTCCTGGGAAATTGTCAATTATGGGTAACATCATGGGGACAGAAAGCTTCTCATAACCCAGGAGACTTGGGTTACTTTTCTAACAGACATGATTTTGAGGCATGTATTTGCATTTCCTTTTTGGTTAAAATTATAATAACTTTTTTCTTTCATTAATAATTAAATAATTAAAATATTTGTCAATAGAAAAATAAAACACATTTCTTAAAACCTTATTGAAAGTCTCATGACACAGGGTTGTTTTAAGCCTAAGTAATAGTCCTTAGTGAACAATTAATTAGACACACAGGGCCATCAGCCTAATTAAAATATTATGTTACATATATTCCCTCAGATTTAGCAATTTCTATCTCCTGAATTGCTTTGGCTGCTACGGAAGAGGTTGTGCTCTGTTATGCATCATCTTAGCTCACAGCAACCTCAAACTTCTAGATTTAAGCAATTCTCCTGTCTCAGCCTCCCAAGTAGCTGGGACTACAGATGTGCACTACCACGTTGGCTAATATGTTTAGTTTTAGCAGAGATGGGGGTCTCACTTTTGCTCAGGCTGGTCTCAAACTCCTGAGCTCAAGTGATCCTCAAACTTTGCCTCCCAGAGCTCTAGGATCAGAGGAGTGGGCCACTGCATCCAGTCTAAAGAAAGCTGAGTAAAGATCTAACAAAATACCAATACCTAGGCATAATGTAGTGTTTTCTCATTAAACTTGACTGCCACTAATAAGTTTTTTTGTTTGTTTGTTTTTGTTTTGTTTTGTTTTGTTTTGTTTTTACAGTTTTTGGCTTGGGCCAGGTTTGAACCTGCCACCTCTGGTATGCTGGTACTCTACTCCTTTGAGCCACAGGCACTACCCATAACTTTTTAAATTTAACCTTGATTTTCTCTCCAGTGCTAAGGAGAAAAGCACCTTCAACTACTTTTTTCATGAGGCCAGTTATTCAGGGTCTCTTAGTACATGCTGCTGTAAGAACATGAAGAGAGTTAAATAGGCACTCGCACTGACCTTGAGTAGTTTATGATCTAAGTAGAACATTATGATGCAGAAATATATCTTCAGGGAATGCATTAGAGACCTTACATTACTTACATGTTTAAATTATGTGCACACAAAAATGTAACAGAATTTAATTCAGTGATGAAGAAGGGAAGAACTTCAGTTTGAGGGAAAGTATCAAAGATTAGATATGAGCTTGGGAAAACTGTTTGAAAAATAAGCTGTTTTAGAAGTGTCTTTCTAGAAGGAAAAGGGATTTAGTGAATTGGGACTAGAATTGTCTTAGATTCTGTCTTGGTGTCAGATATTAAATATTTGAAAGATGTTGTCCATGAATATATTTAACTAGAAAACATGCTAAGTTGAATGATAGCGTATACATGTTCTAATTGTTAACAGAAAAGAAATAATGCAATAGAACTTTATGGGTTTGGGTCAATTATGAAAGGATTTTCTGAGAAGACTGGGCTTGTATACACAGAACAGGTGTTAATGTAGAAAATAGGGAGGGGCTATAACTTAGATGAGGTAGGAGCAGATATATTTGGAAGAGTTATTGGAATGGGGAAGTGTGAGCCTGGTGATTGAGAACTGTAAATGCTATAAAGCAGAGTGGCCACAACTATTACATTTTAAAGTAAAAATATATGGAAAAAGGAGAATAAGTACTCCATTTGAGTCATTTCTTTTTTCTGGTCTGAGTGTCAATCTATCTGTTATGACTCATTTTTTACCTTCCTTTTTTTTTAAATTAAATTATAGCTGTGTACATTAATGCAATCAGGGGGCACCATGCACTGGTTTTATACACAATTTGAAATACCCTCATCAAACTGGTTAACATAGCCTTTCTGGCACCCCCTTAGTCATTGTGTTAAGACATTTATATTCTAAATTTAGTCAGTTTCAGTTTCACATGAACCTTATAAGATGCACTGTAGGTGTGGTCCCACCAATTTCCCTCCCTCCACCCATCCTTTCCCTTGCTCTCCCCTCCATTTCTCCTTTCCCCATATTCTTAGGTTATAATTGGGTTATAGCTTTCATATGAAAGCTATGAATTAGTTTCATAGTAGGGCTGAGTACATTGGATATTTTTTATTTCATTCTTGAGATACTTTACTAAGAAGACTATGTTCCAGCTCCCTCCATGTAAACATGAAAGAGGTAAAGTCTCCATACCTTTAAGGTTGCATAATATTCCATGGTGTACATACACCACAATTTATTAATCCATACATGGGTCGGGGGACACTTGGGCTTCTTCCATGTTTTACCAATTATGGATTGGGCTGCAATAAATATTCTGGTACAAATATCTTTGTTAAAGTGTGATTTTTGGTCTTCTGGGTATATACCTAGAAGTGGAATTGTAGGATTGAATGGCAGGTCTAATTTTAGAACTCTAAGTGTTCTCCAAACATCCTTCCAAAAGGAACATATGAGTTTGCATTCCCAACATCAGTGTACAGGTGTTCCCTTTTCACCACATCCATGCCAACATGTCTAGTTTTGGGATTTTGTGATATGGGCTAATCTTACTGGAGTTAGATGACATCTCAAAGTCGTTTTGATGTGCATTTTTCTAATGATTAAGGACAATGAGCATTTTTTTCATGTGTTTGTAGGCCCTGCCTCTGTCTTCTTCAGAGAAGTTTCTCTTCAAGTCCCTTGCCTAGCCTGAGATGGGATCACTTCTTCTTTTCTTGCTAATTCATTTGAGTTCTCTTTGGATTCTGGTTATTAAACCTTTGTCAGAGACATAACCTGCAAATATTTTCTTCCACTTTGAGGGCTGTCTGCTTGCTTTACTTACTATGTTCTTGGCTGTGCAGAAGCTTTTTAGTCTGATCAAGTCCCAGTAGTGTATTTTTGATGCTGCTTCAATTGTCCCGGGGGGTCTTCCTCATAAAATAATCACCCAGCCTGATTTCTTCAAGAGTTTTCCATGCACTTTCTTCTAGTATTTTTATAGTTTTATGTCCTAAGTTTAAATCTTTAATCCAGTGACAGACTATCTTAGTTTATAGTGAAAGGTATGGGTTCAGTTTCAGCCTTCTATAGGTCACCAGGGAAGTTTGTTAAATAGGGAATCTTTTCCCCACTGAATGTTTTTAATTGGCTTGTCAAAGATCAAATAACAGTAAGTCACTGGGTTCATCTCTTGGTTCTCTATTCTGTTCCATACACCTACCTTTGTGTTTTTGTGCCAGTACCATGCTGTTTTGATCACTATCAATTTATAGTATACTCTGATGTCTGCTAGCATGATTCCTCCTGTTTTGTTTTTATTTCTGAGTAATGTCTTGGCTATTTGAGTTTTTTTCTAAAACTATATAAAGGAAGTTTTTTTTTGTTTGTTTTTTGTTTTTTGAGATCTTTAAAGTACTACAGTGGAGCTTTAATAGACATTGCATTAAAATTGTATATTGCTTTGGATAGTATGGGCATTTTAACAATGTTGATTCTTCCCAGCCATGAGCATGCTATGTTTTTGTATTTGTTAGCATCTTTAGCTATTTCTTTTCTTAGAGTTTCAAAGTTCTTTTTATAGAGATCTTTCACATCCTTTGTTAGATAAACTCCCAAATATTTCATCTTTGGCACTTCTGTGAACAGAATAGAGTCCTTGACTGTATTTTCAGCTTGACTATTGTTGGTATATATAAAGGCTACAAATTTATGAGTGTTTATTTTGTAACTTGAGGCGCTCCTGTATTCCTTGGTCACTTCTAAGTGTGTTGTAGTAGAATCCCTAGTGTTTTCCAGATATACAATCATATCATCAGCAAAGAGTGAAATTTTCATCTCTTCTGACCCTACATGGACACCCTTGATCGCCTTTTCTTCCTTAATTGCGATGGCTAAAACTTCCATTACAATGTTAAAGAGCACTGGAGGCAATGAGAAACCTTGCCTGGTTCCTGATCTGAGTTGACGTGAGTTCATTCAATAAGATGTTGGCTGCGGGTTTGCTGTAGATGCCTTCTATCAGTTTATGAAATGTCCCTTCTATACCAATTTTCTCAAGTGTTCTAATCATGAAGGGATGCTGGATATTATAAAAAGCTTTTTCTGCATCAATAGAGAGAATTGTATGGTCTTTGTTTCTTAATTTGGTTATGTGATGAATTATATTTATAGATTGATGTATATTGATCCAGCCCTGAGACCCTGGAATAAAACCCACTTGATCTGTTTCTGGATTTTGTTTGTTAGGATCTTGTTAATATTTTTTGCATCAATATTTATTAGTGATATTGGTCTATATTTCTTTTCTTGTTGGGTCTTTTTCTGTTTTGGACTTCAAGGTAATGTTTGCTTCATAGAATATGTTTGGTAGTATTCCTTCTTTTTCTATATTTTGGAAAAGGTTGAGTAATATAGGTACTAGTTCCTCTTTAAAGGTTTGGTAGAATTGTGACATAAAGCCATCTGTTCCTGGGCTTTTCTTTTAAGGGAGATTTGTATGGTTGATGCTATTTCAGAACTTCATATAGCCTTGTTCAAAATTTCCACTGGATTCTGGCTAAGTCTTAGAAAGTGGCATCCTTGTAAGTATTGGTCAATTTCCATCAGATTTTCATATTTCTGAGAATAAAGTTTCTTGTAATATTCATTAAGGATTTTTTTAATTTCTGAGGAGTCTGTTTTTCTTTTTTTCTTTTTCTTTTTTTCATCTTTGCCATTTCTGATTGATGAAATTAGAGATTTTACTCTTTTTTCCTTGTTAGATTAGCCAAGGATTTATTTATTTTATTGACTTTTTCAAAAACACAATTTTTTAATTTATTCATCAGTTGTACAATTCTTTTGTTTTCAATTTCATTTAATTCTGTGCTAATTTTGGTTATTTCTTTTCTTCTGCTGGGTTTGGAATTGGAATATTCTTTCTTTTCCAGTTGCTTGAGATGTCCCATTAAGTTGTTAACATCCCCTCCTTCTGTTCTCTTGAGGAAGGCGTTCAGTGCTATAAATTTCCCTCTTAGGATTGCCTTTGAGGTATCACAGAGGTATTGATAATTCATGTCTTCATTACTGTTTTGTTCCAAAAATTTGGTAGTTTCCTTCTTAATATTGTCTATGACCCAGCTATAATTAAATATAAGGTTACTTAAAGCCTATGTTTTTGTATGAGTATGCAGATTCCTGTTGTACCAAGTTCAATTTTATTCCATGGTGGTCTGAGAGGATGTGAGGAATAATTTGTCTTTCTTTAAATGTACTGAGGTGAGACTTGTGACCTAAGATGTGATCTATTTTGGATTATGTTTCATGGACTGATGAGAACAATGTGTATTCAGTTTTGTTGGGATGAAATGTTCTGTAACTGTCTGTTAAATCCAAATGTTGAATGGTTCAGTTTAAAACTAAATTTTCCTTGCTAAGCTTCTTATTGGGGGATCTATACAGCACTGCCAAAGGCATGTTAAAATCTCTATTATGAAGCTGGAGGAAATCAAGTTGCTCCTGTTAGAGTCTCTCTTACAAATTGTGGCAAATTCTGGTTAAGTACATAAATGTTAATTGAAATCTTATCATGATGAGTGTTACCCTTAACAAATATGAAGTGACCATCCTTATCTTTCCTTACTTTTGTTGGTTTAAAACCTATTATGTTTGTTAATAGAATATCAACACCTGCTTTTTTCTGATTTCCATTTGCCTGAAATATAGATGACCATCACTTCACCCTAAGTATATCTATCTTTTCAGGTAAGATGAAATTCTTGTATGCAGCAGATATCTGGCCTGTGGTTTTGTATCCAGGCAGCCAACCTGTGCCTCTTTAGAGGACAATTTGAGTCATTTACATTAATGAAGAATATTGATAAGCCTGGTAGAATTTGGGGTATTGAGTTTTTCAAAACTATAGTGGACATTTTTAATGCT
This sequence comes from Loris lydekkerianus, assembly GCA_963574355.1. Lineage (NCBI taxonomy): Eukaryota > Metazoa > Chordata > Mammalia > Primates > Lorisidae > Loris > Loris lydekkerianus. The sequence goes on along the minus strand of CAUYPK010020953.1, from coordinate 21,611 downwards.
TTCACCACTTTGGAAGTTGGAGTTTGATCAAAAGTTTCTGTGTGAGTTTACTTTTGTGGTCTAGGACAGCTCTGGTCATTATGGAGTATAGACCAGAGAATATCCTGAAGAGCTGGTTTAGTTATGGAAAATTTCTTCAACATGTGAATGTCATTAAAGTATTTAATTTCTCCATCATAAATAAAACTCAGTTTAGCTGGATACAGGATCCTGGGTTGAAACTTATTTTGTTTTAGAAGATTAAAGTTGATGACCATCCTCTTCTGGCTTGAAAGGTTTCAGCAGAGAGATCTGCAGTCATTCTAATATTCTTCCACTTGTAGGTTATGGTTTTCTTACATTTGGCAGCTTTGAGAATTTTCTCCTTCATATTAACTTTAGTGAAGTTAATTATGATGTGCCTGTGGGATGTCTTATTCAGGTTGAGTCGTGCTATTTGAATTTTAGAATCTTATGGCATGTCTGGAAAGTTCTCTTTCATAATTTTATGAAGAAGAGCCTCTGTGCCTTGCAAAGCCACTTTATCACCTTCAGAGATTCCTAGGAGGTGAATATCAGTTTTCCTAGAATTATCCCTGAGCTTTCTGAGAGAATGATCCATTTTTTCTCTCCATTTCTCTTCCTCTTTGAGATTTTTGGAGCGTTCAAATGTTCAATTTGTCATCAATGTCAGAAATCCTTTCTTTTGCTTGCCCCATTCTGTTACTGATTGATTCTACTGTATTTTTCAGATTTTTGAGGGCTGCAAATTCTTGTTTTAATGTGTCAAAATCTTTGGTTGTTTTGTCTTTGAATTCATTGAATTCTGGGGACAAACTTTGAAATGCTCCTTGAATTTCTAATTCCAACTTTTCCTCTATTCTATTAATCTTGTTTGCAATCTAAATTCTGAATTCTATTTCTGACAACTCAGTCATCTGTTTATGAATTGGATCTTTAGTTGTGTCTGCAATATCTTTACTTGGGGGTGGGGGGGAATTGATTTACTCTGGTTATTCATGTTACTGAAGCATTTCCACTGATTCCACCCCATGATTATTTTACACCATTTGACAAGATGAGCAGATAAAAAGAAGTTGGGTTGGGGGCTCCAGGAGTAGCACTTACCAGCCATGTGCCCAAAATCTGGGACTGGTGTCTGTTCCTTTTCCCCTCGAGCATTGGAAAGGACCTGTACAGTGCTATGACCTTAAAAACTGGGGACCTGTTTGGTGTGGTGGGTCTAAGAGGCTCCATCTTGTTTTCAGTAGGTCTCTGTTCTATCTTGGTGAATCAGTTACTCTGGGTTGAAGTCTCAGCTGCGTAGAAATACCAGTAATTATGTCACTCCGACCCCCTCAGGCAACAGTTGGAAAAGGAAAATCAAACCTTTCCACAACCACACACCCAGAGTAACACTTGGATAGTACTCAGGTGATTGGCCAAGTTTAAGAGGTCCAAATCAATTGTCTCAGGCAGCACCTGTCTCAGGTGGATGATTTCAAATGGTCTCCAGCAACTAGATCTCAGGGTCTGCTGGCAGCTGAAGTATGACTCACTCTGGTGCTCTGTGGGGTCAGGAGAACCCACCGTGCAAATAAATTAGTCTGGGAAGGTTGGTGCCTTCTTCCTCATCTTGCACCTCTGTCACATGCAGTCACTGACAACCTCACAGGCCTGTGACCCAGTTCCCTCCAATGAGCATATGCTCCAAGGATTTCTGCCTTCCTTAGTCCCAGGGAGATCTATGTCTCCTCAGCCAGGCCATTGCTCTCTGCCACTATCAGGCAGGAGGAGGTGAGGCCTGACAACCCTGGGTGCTTAATGGAAGCTGGGGTGGTTAACTCAGTTCCAGCCCTACCTCTGATTGATGTTGCTGACAGAACAGAACAACTTCACAGAATTTGTTTCTATCCTGGCTGTATTCTCCTGGAGATCAGATTGTTTAAGTTCACAGAAACTGCAACTCAGCCCCAGTCTGTGCCATTGCCTGGTCTCAGCTGCAATTTATGTTGGGGTGGGCAGGGTTAGAACTTACACTCAGCTATCAGTTCCAGCCTCTGTCTGGCCACCTTTATCTTAGCTATGATCCCCTGAGGACCAGGTGCATCTTAGACTCAGTAAAGCAGTCCTCTGGGTCAGCCCTTCCCTGGGAATCTGCTGTCTCTGCACATGTGTATTCTAGTCCCAGTGCTTCACCCAGGCTTGTACTGCCTCAGGCATAGCCTTTACTCACAGAGTCTGTGTTTCCATCCCAGATCTGTTCTGCCAGTTGCTGCCACCAGAGAAGATCCCTGGTCTCCTCTGGTTGCCCATAGACACAGGGGATGTGACTCCAGAATATCCCCAGGAGTGTGAACCCTATTGTTCCTGCAGCAGCTGCTAATCTGTGCCTCAGGGCACCACCATTCCTGTATGGTTCCCTCTGAGTTGACCGTCTTCTCCCTACTCCCATGCTACAGAATCAGCACTGACCAGCAGCAGTCCATGCCCTGTTCACATCTCTTGAGAAAATGCCCAAGAATTTGTACTCCCTGGGGGACAGGCTTTCAGACTTCGGGGTGAGAGTGGAGGGGAGTGCTGGGAGTTCACAATTGCAGGTAGAGAATATGTACAGTTTTAGACAGTTTTCTACATGGCAGGAGAGTGCCATGTCACCCTAGTAGGGGAAGAAGTTCTAGTTTTTAGAGGGTCTCTCCCGTGGGATAAAATGGAAGAATATTTGAACTCTGCTTGCTTGTTTGTAGAAAGTATGCTATGAGCTGTTCTCAAGAGGGAGGGGACTCCTGCCTGCTTGGTGATGGATTTTGTGCCTTTTGTTTGTATCCTTGGGGTAGCAGCTCGCCTCAGCAGGGTTGATGTGCGTTCTTCAACCTCCTGTCTTGGCTCAACTCTAATCCACCAGGTTACTTGCTAAACTTCTGTCTTTAACTATCTTTCTGGATGGGAGCCTCTATGAAAAGCTGGCTCCAGTCAGCCATATTACCTCCACCCCACTACCTTCCCTTTTTTCATGTTTTCCTCCTGTCCCACACAGTGTCTTCTGAATTTTGGATGCAACACCCCCATGTTCTGAATAACAGCCTTTGTCTTGGTTGGCATCTTGTTTTGAAAACACGGTTATATACAGACTCTACCAGTGACAATTGTCAACTAATATCCTATAGATTTACCAAAACCAGGTTGTGTAAGGAACTAAGAAAAACATCCATCTTCTCAACAACTGGTTTAGTTTTATTCAAAGAAGAACACCTTGTATTTTGCATACAGAATTTTTACAGTTGACCCAGATCACCTGAACCTAATGAACAAACACAGACATCAAATGCAATTTCTCTTTTTTCACATTATTTAAATTATCCTTTTCTTTGAAAGCAAAGTTCAATCTGTCCTCTTGTACAAAGCTTACAGTGAATATTTTATCTGACAACTATAAATCCCTCCTCTGAATTCCTGACTTTTATTTGGCACAAAACCTTAAATTATATTCTGCTCAACAAACAGGTCACATAGGCCAATATTGAGATAACTAAACCTTAATCTTCTGTATCTCTTCCTTAACTGTAGTCTACATGTAAGGAGATCTGTTAATATGTTATTAATTATCAGTTAGACACATTCAAATTTATGAACTCTCCACCCCAGCTTTTAGTAATTGGAACCCTCTTGAGTCCTGAGCCACACTAGTGCCACGAATAAAGTGCTTTTCCTCCAACCCTCTGCCATTTCAGATAATGGCAAAAATATTTTTAGCTTGTAAAATTAGGCTGATAATTTCTGCTCCTTCTTTTCTCTTTCAGTGATTACAGGAAAAATACAGACTAAGAAATGAAATGCTATGAACTATGTGGGGAAAAAAATTCCATTTAAATCTTCCATGTTATTAATCAAACTCCAAACCTGAAAGGCTTAGTTATACTTTGAAACTTAAAATCCACCAAGTCCTTGGGCAGTGGGAGTTTAACAAGTAATATCCCCATCCATCTCATTCTTAGTAGCTTCTGATCCTGCTGAGGCTGTGGGTAATATGATAGGACAGGGATTGAGCAAGGATGTGGGATGGGAACTGTGGAGGGAGGTTCAAATCCCTCAAAGAGACTAGACCTTGAATTTTCACCAAGAACACAGGCAAGAGGGTGTACAGGAAGGGTGTTGGTGTGCTTCACCAAGAATGAAACTACTCATAATACCTGGTCAATTTCCCCTCAGTTGAGGGTGTTTTACCCTTTTATGAGACATCTTTAGAAAATGAGTAGTCCTGAAACAGTTTTCACTACCAGTTGTATTTTTCTCCCTGTGTCTGTTCTAATGTGAGATCATAATACACATAAATTATCTAAACCTGATTGGAGAAGTTAAATAAAATCATAAATAGAAATGAAAAAATTTCTGGGGAAAGTGAAATAAAGTGCACATTAATTTATATATAAAATTGTCATTACTGCTGATCCAAACAATTCAAAGTAAATTTATTCATTTGAATTGGTGATTTGCACTGTACTATGATATTTACTTCCTCTCTCTCTCATAACTTCTTAGAGTTTGAAGAGCACTGAAGGTGCCATTTATAAAAAGAGAGAGAGAAAAGGATGTTATGCCCATCTTCCCCTTTAGCACACATATAGAAAAAGGACAGAGTAAGGAAGAGTCACTCTGAAGGTTTACACATGACACGCAAAAAGACATAAAAGTTTGATGACAAAGTCATTTTGAGAAATTAACTTTCATTAATTTGTCTAACCTTGCTTTAAGAGGTGTGACTGTGCTGAGTCCACAGGCAGGGGCAGCCAAGCAGTGCCTTCACCAGTGGCTCTTTGGTAAATGCAGGTGGTTTGCTATGATAGCTTTTTCTCTCCTATATCAAATGGTGCTTCTCCTTTTCTTATCTTTTTTTAAATACAACATAGTTCTTCCATGTACGTGGAGATATTATCATTTCTCTATCTCCCTTACTAACAACAAAATGGAAATAAAAAACAGTTCACCCGTGAATTTCTACCCACTGAGCTTTTATCACCAATTTAGGCATTATGCATTGGCATGAAAACTTTAAGTAATTACAGTTTTTATAATAAGATACACACACATAAATGCATATAGACATACATGTATATAGATATCCCCCAATTCTCACCTGTGTTTGATTAATTTGGAAGAGTGACTCACAGAGCTCATGGAAATACTTACATTTACTGGGTTACTATAAGATAATACATAAGATACAGATGAAAATATAGATGAATGGATACATAGGGTAGGATGTGGAGGAAAGGGCAAAGAGCTTTCATGCTGTGTAAGCACACTACCCTCCAGGAAACTCCACATGTTTATCAATCCAGAAGCTCCTAGAATCCAATCTATGGGTTCATCAAGTATGAAAGATTAGGCTTCATTACATACAGGCTTCATTACATTTGAAAGGTTAAATCATTGGTCATTGGTGATTGGCTAAACATTAAGCTCCTTTGGATGGGAATATAAATTTCAACCCTCTAGTCACATGGTTTGTTCCCTTGGCAACCTATTCTGAGGCTGTCCAGCAGCCCAGCCACAAATCACAAATCATTAAACTTCAACACAGTCTTACCACTCTGGAGATCTCAAAGTTTGAGAAACTATGTTCCAAAAATCAGTAGCAGAGACCAAATATATATATTATCACAATATCCCAGGAATAAATATTGAAACATTAAAAGAGAAATGACTTTTTACTAAACAACTAAGTGGTCTGGCAGGAATTGCTACATTATGATGCTGAAGAAGGGCCAGATTGAGCCTTTCCTTATCCTACCAGCCTCTAGGGAAAGGAAGTTTTTATCTAACTGAAATCACATTCTGTAGTTACCCTTTATATTATCATGATTATTCTATATCCCTCTTATTAGAATTTCAGTTTATTAATATTTATTTTTTATTCAACAATCTTCACTGAATGCCAACTGTATGCTCAGCACTACAAAAAACCTACATATAATATTGTTGCACAAAAGTGACCTAACCTTGTGGTGCTTACAATTAAGTAGAGAAGAAAAAACATGATCAGTCATACAAATGATATCTAACTTTGGTACTTCAAGAATGCATGATAAAACTGAAATGTTACATTTCATCAATGCATACTGAATTTTCCATGAGAAAATAGTAAACAAAACTGAGAACTAATAGAAAGAACAAATGATACATATAGAATCCAGGGGAAGGTGAAGAGAAGTAGAAGGTATTCTAGGCAAATAGGGTTGCCAGATTTTGCAAATAAAATTATAGAATTCAGTTTTGCAAAAGTAGAATAAACAAACTTTTTCTTATTCTTCCTGCTAAATACAACTAAAAACCCTAGTCATTATAAACAAAACAAACATACGAAAACTCAGAAAGGTCAGAAGAAAGTAGAATGGGTAGAGATCTCAGGACTCAAGGAACATGGGTGGTTGTTTTACCTTTATCTCATACACACCAGACTTAGGGCTAGAGAAGTTTCTAATCTGGAAATGCCAACATGCACACCCAAGAAAAGTGCCAATAACACTCTTCTCTATCTAGTCAAAGAACCACAAAAGTGGGTTAATAGGAAGACAGAAAATCTTCAGAAAATAACTGGCTCACTACAGCCAAATACAGAAAAGTCTGTGACTCCATTCCCACGCATAGCCAGAAAAAGCTGAATTGGGAGCCTAGAATTTCAACCTCCAAGGTCATAAGGTTATAATTGGATGTCTTAATATTTGTGCCAAGGTGGTATCAGTGAGAGCCATATAAGGACCTGGGATAAACTCCCTCATTGTCCCATAGTATAAGTGTAGATAATGTGAGAAACCTGGACCTTCATCTGCACTCAGCAGTTACAAGGTACCCAGCCACACCACACTGGGGTAATGTAAGATAAAGCCTACACTGAGAGTCAGGACTTCCACCATCACCCAATGATACCAACATCTCCCCTCCACTGTGTTGTCTACAGTTTTCTGTGGAAACTACACAGAAAACAAAATTTGTTTCCCCACCCAGCAGTAATGAGGAGCATTCCTCATCACCACTATCCATTTATTATAGACAGCCATGAAGAGAAAATGGGAAACTCAGAATTTATAATCTATAGCTGACACAAATTAAATGATAAATTGGTCAATCTTCTCTTTCTGCAACATTATTGTAGGAAATCAGCTAAAAAAATAAGATTTATAGTCTCATAATAAAATGTGAGAATTTTTGAGTTTCATTTACAAATCATTCTTTATATGGAGAACTAGAAAGATATCAAACTCAGTACAATATATATGTGTGTATACATAATCAATAAACACAAACACTAAGAAGATAGAGAAGTTAGATCCTTACCCCGCAAGGATTTAAATGCAGAATATAAATGTCTGAACACAATAATTAAGACCTTGCCACAAAGGCTATGTTAACCAGTTTGATGAAAATATTTTAAATTTTATATAAAACCAGCACATTGTACCCCATGATTGCATTAATGTACACAGCTATTATTTAATAAAAAAAAAGGAAAAGGAATAGCTTTGAAGCTAAAATTAGAAAAATAAATAACAATATTAAAAAAATGTACAGATACTGGCAAAATAGATAACTTAGAAGACACAGAGAGAACTAAATGAAAATTTTGGGATTAAATACAATAGCAATTAAGTGGGTGACTTAACAGCAGAATGAAGGAGACGAGGTGGGGAAGAAATCAGTGACTTGGAAGATAAAGCAATGTAAATTACCCAATCTAAACAAAAAATAATTTATACCAAGACACATGAAAATTAAAGTTTTGAAAATGAGGGGCCAAAACAATTTTGAAGTATCCAGATAAAAATGACAACCTTACCTATGGAGTAAAAGCCATTAAAATGACAATATCAATCTCATCAGAAACCACAGGGACAAGAAAAGCTGTCAACTCAGAATCTTATACCCAGAAAAATATTCTTTAAGAATAAAGTTTTCATGGTATTCCAGATTAAGAAAATGTAATGGAATTGATTGCCAGCAGATGTAGCCTAAAATATGTGTAAAAAAACATGTTCTCTAAAACAAATAAAGAGCATCTAGGATGAAGAAAGACTTATGTTAAGAAAAAATATGGGTAAGTGCAATAGGCTGCCTTTATCTTTATAAGTTTTCTAAAATATGTCTTATAGTTGAAGTAAAAATTTGTAATCCTGTGTGATGTATCTCTAAATATATATAAAGAAAATATTTAATTTTGTTCTGAACAGCAAAGCATAAAGAAACATAAGGAAAGGTAATGTTTTTATACTTCATCATACAAGACAATGATAAGTTATGTTTATAAAATGTAGTATCTAAAGGAAATAGTAAAACTGCAACATTAGAGATATACTAAAAAAAGTTACAAACAAAATAGAATTCAGGCCAAGCATTGTGGCTGATACCTATTATCCTAGTACTTTGGGAGGCCAGAAGTTCAAGGATTCAAGACCAGTCTGAGCAGCATAGAGAGATCCTGTCTCAAAAAAAAAAAAAAAAAGAAAAAAGAAAAAAAGGGATAATTAACCAGGCATGTTGGCAAGCATCTGTAGTTCCAACTGCTTAAAAGGCTAAGGCAGGAGGATTTCTTCAGACCAGGAGTTGGAGGTTATGGTATATAATGATGAAATTTCACTCCACCCCAGGCAACACAGCAAAATTATGTTTAAAAAAAGAAAAGAAAAAGAAAAGAAAAGAAAGAAGAAAAATTAAATTCAAAAAGTATTCAAGTAACTCCCAAAATAAAAAGTCCGTAAAATGAAATCAGAGAAACACGATACCAAGAAAATATTAGCCTTAACATATTAAAATTATATTGAAATAAAATGGAATGAATACAACAATTAAAAGTCAGAGATTTTCAGAGTAAATAAAAAGTACAGCCCAATTACACTCTGTCTACACAAAAATAATCTCAAATATAATTATACAGGCAAGTTGAAAGTAAAGTGACAAAGATACATCATGCAATATTTAGGATGTCTATTTTCTTTTCAGAATGACTATTTTCTTTTCAGAAATAGATTTATTTGCAAACAAATTATCCAGACACATTAATATTAAATAATAATAAAAAATCAATCCATAAGGAAAGTATAGCAATTTAAATCTGTATGCACAAAAAAAAAAAGAATGCTACAAAATATGTTAAACAAAAATTAGTGTAATTGAAAGAAGAAATAGAAAAATCCATGATTACATTTGCAGAATTTCATCCATCTCTCAGTATTGATAAAACAACAAGGCAGAAATTGAGTAAAGACATAGAACAACACAACAATATTATCAACCATAGAATCTATTTGATATTTGTAGAACACTCAACAATAGCATAGTAAACATTCTTTTCATGTGGCCATGGAATGTGTATGAAGGTAAACCATATTTTGAGTCATAAAACCCTAAAAAATATAAAAAGAATTGAAATGTGGTACCCTGATCACAAGGAATCAAAGTAGAAATCAATAAGAAAAAGACAACTGGAAGTTTTGAAACCATTGGAAACCAAATAATCCATTGGTCAAAGAAGAAATCTCATGGAAAACACACATTGAAGTGAATAAAAATGTAAATATACCAAGCAGTCCTAAGAAGTAAAATTATAACACTAAATAAATATAATATGAAAGAAAAATAGTATCAAATCTAACCAAAAAACTAGGAAAAAAGCTCAAAATATACACAAAGCAAACAAAATACAGACATAACAAAGAAAATAGTAGAAATAAATGCATGTGAAAACAGAAAATCATAGGAAAAATCAATGAAACAAATGCTTTGTTCTTTGGTGAAAAAAAAGCAATACAATTGACGTGTCTCTAGCAAGACTGACAAAGAAGCAAAAGAGAAGGCATACATTACCAACATCAAGAGTGAAGTGATATATTATTATAGACACTACAGAACTCAAAAAGATAATAAAGGAAAACTATAATACAAATGACTCTCCACACATATATATTTGGCAACTTAAGTAAACAGGCTTCAAGTCTGACAAATACACACTACCATTCCTTGCCTTCTTATATAAAATGGATAATTTGAATAGCCTCACACCTACTAAAGAAATTGAGCTCATAATTTCAAAACTTACCCTAAAGAATTGCCAAAACTTATGCGGTGATGACAGAAAATTCTAACATATGTTTAAGAATCAAACAGTATCAATTTTGTACTTACTGTATCTCCCAGATAAAATTTCTTTTTTAACTTATTTTATAAGTCCAGAATTCCCCTAACACAAAAACCAGAAAAAAAAAGAAAAAAAAATCAGAGGAAAGGAAAACTGCAGACCAATATTTCTCACAAACATCAATGCAAAAATTCTCAATAAAATGTGGCAAATTAAACCATTAATATATAAAGATAATTATCTATTATCACCAAGAGAAACTTCCTCCATGTACACAAGATTGGTTCAATTTTAGAAGATCAATAAATGTAATCCACCACATAGAAAGGCTTAGAATAAAAAGTAATAATTATTATCAATCAATGCATAAATAACAATTGACAAAGCCTAACACAAATTCATGACAAAAACTCAAGGAAAAGTGAGAATGAAGGGAAATTTCTACAACTTCATAAAGAGTATCTACAAAATATCTAAAGTTGACATTACATTTAAAGTAAGAATGCTTCCCCCTTAAGAAAAAGAAAAAAAGGCAGGATGTCAACTCTTAGCGCTCTTACTCCATATAATGCTGGAAGTTTTAGGCATTCGAGTATGACAAACAAATACATATATAAATGTACAAGCAACAGGACAGAAACAAATTAAAACTGTTCATATTTTCCAAGGACATGATTATTTACATAGAAATGTCAAGGGTTCTATACTATAAGAAAAATAACCAAAAATGAAAAGAATCCTACAACTATTAAATGAGTTCAACGACACAGGATATAAGGTAAACAGCAAAATCAATTGAGTTTCTATAAAAGCAATAAACATGTGGATATTAGAAATAAACATTGAATGCCATTTATGATTGTTCAACTTAAGTAGCTTTAAAGCTAACAACATGTGCAAAGCAGCTGTATGCTGAAACTATACAATGTTGAAACAAATCTAAGTTCTAAATAAAGTTAGACATACACGGTTCATGGACTGAAAAACTAAATATGGAAAAGATTCCATCTCTTCTCAAATTGATACATAGGCTTTGCAAAATTTCTATCAAAATCCCAGGAAGATTCTTTGCAGATATCAATAAGATTATCATAACATTTTTATGAAAAAGCAAAGGAACTAAAATAGCTAAAATAATTTTGAAAAATCAGAATAAATTGGAGGGGGCAATCTGTTTATCAAATTTCAAGATTTATCACATAGCTACAGTTATCAAAACTGTGTAGTATTGGTCCAGGGATAATACATAGATCAATGGAATTTAATAGAGAACTCAGAAATAGACCCACATATATATGCCCAACTAACACCTATGTCAAAATATGTGGAACACACACACATATGCTCTATAAGTATGATAGCAATACAATTAAGTGAAGGAAAAATAATCTTTCGAATAAGCAGTGATGAAATAATTGAGCACACACAGACAAAAAAGAGGTAAACTGTGATATAAATCTTATGCATCATACAAAATTAACTGAAAATGAATCACAGAGTTAAATGTAAATATAAGAGAAAACCTTTAGGATCTAGAATGAGAAAAAGCATTCTTAGATTTGACACCAAAAGCAAGATCCATAAAAGAAAAAAATAATGGAATGGATGTTATTAAAATTCAAACATTTTGCTCTCTGAAATATCCTGTGAAGAACATAAAAAAGACAAGATGTAGAGAGAAAGAAAATATTTAAAGGCCAAGTATTTGGCAAAGGACTATTATCTAGAACTCATAAAGAACTCTAAAAACCTAACAGAAATAATTTAATCAGAAAATAAACAAATGACACCAAAAGACATTTCACTTGGTGGAAGAGAATATGTTAATGACAAGGAAGTTCAACATGATTAGCTTTTAGAGAAATGCAAATTAAAATTACTGTGAAATAATCACTCCATATCTATCTGAATGGCAAAAATAAAAAACAGTGTCGCTAAATGTGGAAAGCATGCAGAAACAATAGGTCTCTCACACATACCTAGTGGAAATGTAAAAAAGTTTGGCAGCTTAAAATATAAACAAACAACTACCATAACACTCAGCATATGGAATTGTCTTCCTAGACATTTGTTCCAGAGAAACGCATACAGGCAGTCATCAAGTTACAAACATACGGCTCACTTATGAACAGAGGCTATTACATGTACCTTCTCTAACTTACATATAAATTCATCTTAAGAACAAACCTACCAAACCTATCTCACTCATAACCCAGGGAGTGCCTGTACTTATTTTCACACAAAAATACCTACTGAAATACGCTTGTAGGAACTTTATTTTTACTGGCCCTAACCAGAACATAACCCAGGGGTCCTCTGGAGATGAATGATTAAACAACCTGTGATACATCGATATTATAAAATACTACTACTACTCTAAAATAAAAAAAAAAGAATGAGTTATTCATGCACACGACAACCTGTAACAATATCCAAAGGATTATGCTGTGTACAAAAACAAAACATAGCAAAACAAACAATTATAAAAGATTACATGCTATGCAATTCCATTTATATAACATTTTTGAAATGACAGAATTACAGAACTGGAGAATAGACGATTAGTTGCCAGGAGTTAGAAGTGAGTGTGTGGGAGGAAAATGGGTGTAGCTATAGAAGGGCAACTTGAAGGATCCTCGGGGTGATGGGAAGGTGCTGCATCTTCACTGTGCTGTCAGTTTTCTCCCTGTGATTTTGTGCTATCGTCCTGCAGGTAATAGGGAAGGAAACTGAGTAAAAGGCACACGGGCTCTAGCTATGTCCTTTCTTATATTTTATGCTTCTAAAATGATCTCAAAATTTAAGAAAAAATGTTTAATTGAAAATACAGGATCATCAATTGAATTTATTTTTTATTTCATTATTATTAAATCATAGCTGTGTACATTAGTGCAGTCAAGGAGTACAATGTGCTGGTTTCATATACAATCTGAAATATTTTCATCAAACTGTTTAACATATCCTTCATGGCATTTTCTTAGTTATTGTATAAAGACATTTGAATTCTGCATTTAGTAAGTTGAATTTAAATATTGAGACCTCACCTAATGTGCATAATGCAATGAAACATTTCAAAACTTTTAAGAATAGAGTATAAATGTCTTACCACAACAAATAAGTAAGTGGGGAGATGGTTATGTTAATCAAGTAGATGTAAGCATTACACATTGTATATCAAATCAGCACATTATACCTCATAAAACCATTAATATACACAGTTGTGATTTAGTAAAGGAAAATAAATAAATATTACATGAGACTTACTTAAACTGAAAAGAATAATTCATTGTTTATCTTAAATTCTAATGTAACTGGTTGTTTTCTATTTTATCCAGCATCATGAGGACTGATGAAAATTCGTCTGCAATGTTGCTATTGAAAAGAGACCATGGTGTATTGAGAAGTGGTAACGTGGGCAGGTTCAAGGCACAGACAACAAAACAGTATGTGTTTAGCTGATCTGTTAACTGAGGAGCTCCACTGAAGTCTGGAGTGAGGCAGATGCGGAATACCTAATCAATGCCCTTTCTGGGGGATTTTGAAATGACAAAATTACAGAACTGGAGAATAGAACACATCAACACACCAAAGACAGAATACACATGTATGTAATGCAGAAACATTATCTGATATACAGACTGCTTGGTGTTCCTTTTCTCTCTCTCCCTCCACCCCCGCCATTTTTCCTGCTCTTCCTCCCCTCTTTGTTAATCTCTAGCACTCTTCTGCATGCTCACAGAACTCGGAAATGAAGCAAAAGCTGGGAGTTTAAAAAATAATAATTTCTATATTATTCTGGCTTTGCATTGTGAATTATTTATTCATGCTATAATATTCCAGGAGTTCTCTCTTCCTTCAATTGTTCATAAACACCCCTCTCAGAGGTTTGGCTCAACCCAAGCGTTCTGGAAGATGAGTCGTCTGAACTCACTCTCTCTGGTTTGTTTGCTCAAAGTGCTCCTCCTGCTCACAAATCTATCCCCTCTTGTGTCAGTATTCTAGAGAGGATATACTAGAAGGTTGCTGGCCCCATGAAATCCCTACAGAAACTGAGGATTATGTAGGGATTTTACTCTAGGAAACAGAGCAGGCTTTGCTGAGTGGAAGAACTGTAAGTCACAAACTGAAATGGAGAGGCACCTTCAGCTGCTGTTTGTGTTGAAGGTGGCTGGAGTATTCCTACTCTGCCAGCAGCATGAGGCACAGAATGTCATGTAGTCATCATCAAGAATGAGACCTCGGCTTATCGGTCATCTCTGACACTCCAGCGTCTGTTCTGGGTATTGTGTGCAGTGGGTATCTCTCTTATCAATTCAGCTGGGCCTTTCTTTTGTAGAAGCAACTTTTTCTTTGAGTTATTGCTTTAGCTAGAATTTTCATAATAAACTTGAATCAAAATAAACAATCTTCAAGGAATATAGAGTGACAATGCATTGTACCTTCTCATCTTTGAGTCACAGAAATAATATAGAGTAAGTGATAACACAGACTGTGCTGTAGAAGGGAGCTTTCCATTGTTACAGAACTGTACAAAGGAGCCCCACAGAAGTCATGAAACAAGGAGGCAGTGAAAGCCGTAAACACTTGTCAGCACCATGGCTATTCTGACAGTTATACAGAGGGATGATCAGAAGCCTCTGCCTTGTTTCAGGGGCTGACAGATAAACAGAGAAAGAGAATAGAAATATTTTCGTGGGTGGTGCCTGTGGCTCAAAGGAGTAGGGCGCCGGCGCCATATACCAAAGATGGTGGGTTCAAACCTAGCCCTGGCCAAAAAAAAAAGAAAATAAATATTTTCATCCCATTACTTTTCCAAATGGCTGCGGGAGTGAATCTTCTATCCTCATCAACTCTCCATATTGGTCTTATAGGGTATATATTGAACAGAATTGAAAGGGCTTTACTTGGGAATAGTAATTATTTATCCATATAAAAACTCTACATTTATTCGTTATCTAGAGCAGGAAGAATATAGTGATGGTGAAGAACTTGGTAGAGAAAAAATCATGAGCACATTTCTAAAGCTTGGTCAAAAGAATCACTGCATCACCAAAAAAGATGAGGCCAGTGAATCAGAGTGGGATTGCAACATGGATTAGGCACTTAGTAAATATTTGCTGATTGAATGATCCAGAAGAAAAAGTAGAAATCTCTGGAGATCAACTTCTCCCACTCTGTGATCCTGACAGCACCAGGCTTACATCCAATGACAGCTGTCTTCAGCTGGACGTGCTGTTTGACAACACCGCCTTTCTACAGATATTTTTATCCCTTTGTCTCTGTTCAGTACTCTGAGTACTCATTGTTTTGTATCTGGGTGATCTAATAATTTCCTAAATATTTCCATGATTCGATTCCTTCCTCTATTAAACTATCCACTCTGAAGTTGACCTTCACAAAACTCAGCACTTAACTTCTCATACAATTTGCCATAAACTTCAATGACTCCTTATTGCCCACAGGATATAGTTCAACATCTTTAGAATAGTTTTTATGTGCCTTGTAAACATTAAGTTCAAACTACTATTCAATATTAACCATGCAATGCATCTGCATGTTGCTTCTAACTCAACATTACTAATCTGCTCATTTTTCTCAAGTTTGCTTTACCTATCTTTATTTAAAATCCTAAACTTGCTTTAAATTTCCATTTCTAATTCTTTTTCATTATCTTTTCACTCTCTTCCAAGCCCAGCACTTAGTGGCACTTGCCCTTAGAACTTCTGTAGTATTTATAGTTACATTTATTATGTGGCATATTTCACACCTTAACTTCAACTATCACATATATTTCAAATTCTGAATTATGCTGCCCTAAGTAGCTTGTATGCCCCTGTCATGGGAACTCTGTTTCATAACTCTTTTTAAAATACTTGCACAGTATAATTTTGTTAATTTAATACAGTCTTAAGAAAATATTTTCTTTTTTTTCTCTCTCTCTTTAAGTTCTTCCTAGGATTCAGTAAGGCATAATTTCTCTTCTAGAAACACAATTGCAAATGCACGGCCCACTGGCAGCAGAGCAAGGATTGTATCTTTATACGTGCTGACAGGTGGTCAGCTCTCCAGACCTGCCACATCTGTTACCAAATGATAGTCAAGGATCCCATTTCTTGTACTTGCCTATGCTTTAGGCACATGGGAGAATTACCAGCTCACAGATGCCTAGGACTGCATGTGCCAAATCATATCTGAAGTGGTGCAGTGAGCAATGGGATCAGCAGGGGGAATTTGCTCCCAACTGAAAACTTGATAGCAAAGAAATCCTTCATGCTGTGCATGCGATGCAGACCAGTGAAGCCTCAGTCAAGGTATTTATTTTCCCCTTGGAAGCCACTGTGGTTAGATTGAATAATGTAGGAGCATTTCAGTGGTCTATGCATTGATAGGAAAGTATGCTGCTGTCTGTACCCTGTAATAGAAAATAAGAAGTATGGAGGAAAGAAATGTCTAAAACAACTCGATTTTTTTGCCTTGTTGATTACAATGGCTTTAGACCTTGCATTACAAAATTTTTATTATGGTGCTAATGTATTCAACAGGCTAACATATGCTCAAGACACTATATATGTAAAGCTATATGCTAAACACTATGGATGAGGATGGAATTCAGATATAAAAGGAGGGGAGTTTGATGGAGGAAAAAACCCTGTTAATAAAATACTGAAGTGTGAGACACATTTTACAGAGAATTATACTGAGAGTCTAGAGACTTATGTTTTAGAATCAAGAGTCCAATTCAAATTCTTATTTGAACTTGCTGGTGGATCTTAGGAAAAACCTGGGTCTTCCCTGAGCCTCAGTTTTCTCTGTCTTAAAGCAAACATGCTATTAATCTCCTAGGCAAATACACCAGGTTGATATATATTATTTGATAAGAGAATTTTTTGGTAAACTTTGGCTTGTGGTATTATATTATAAAATACAATATAAAAATAAGATGACATATTTACTGCCATCATAATATACTGTGGGCCTAAGATAGAGATGATCAAAGTTGAAATGTATTTGTAAGGGAAGGCATTTTCAAAGCAACAATATTTAGGTACAATTTCTGTAGATTAATATTAAGCTTCAATGGACATCCAGAACTGATGTGAGAAGATATGGTTTGCTGAGGTTACAGAAGTTTTGCTGATGAACCTTAGGTATCAAGAAGATCCATAGATATCTTTACTTGGGGTCAGTTTAATGCTAGGTGCCAGCCACATACACCTGACCTGGTGGGTTGGAATCCAGCCTGGGCCTGCCAAACACCAATGATGGCTGCAACAAAAAATAGCCAGGCATTGTGGCAGGTGCTGTAGTCCCAGCTACCTGGGAGGCAGAGGCAGAAAAATTGCTTGAGCCCAGGAGTTGGAAGTTGCTGTGAGCTCTGTCTCAAAAAAAAAAAAAATAAAATAAATAAAAAAAAATTTTTTTTCTCAATTTTTTTTTTTTTGTTGTTGTATCCTTTGGAATGATGGGAGTTAAGCAGACAAAATTCACAACAACAACAACAAAAAGTAATGAGAGGCTGTGAAACTATTCACAGATTCCACTTCAATCAGAAACATAGTGCACTATTGTCAAAAGCTCATGACAAACCACAAAAATTGAGCCCCATAAACTCTCTCCAACAAGCCTCATGTATTAGTGGCACCAAACAGGGGAAAGTTTGAACTAAATCTAGAGTATAGCAGCCATAGATTTAGCCTTTATGGCCCATGAGTTTTCTAATTGTGTAAGTCAATTTGGAAGGATTATTCTATTGTAAATTATTTTATTCTTGGTCATTATAAATGTGTTCATTGTAAAAATAAAAATATAAAAAGTGAACAAAAATATGTTAATAAAAATAAGATTTTTTTCTGTAAAACTTAGATTCAGTCAGAAGACTGTACTTAAGAAGCTAGAAGGCCACATGTGGCCTCAAGGTCTCAAGTTTCCCACCACTGGTCTCTACTTTTATACCAGAATTATGATGTTTTGATTACTTATAGCCTGGTAGTATATTTTGAAGTCAGGTAATGTGATGCATAGAGATTCCAGTTTTGTTCTTTTTGTGTAAGATTGATGTGTCTATTTAGACTCTTAGATTATTTCAAATGAACTTTAGAATTATTTCTTCTACGTATATAAAGCAAGATGTTGATATTTTGATAAGAATTGTGATGAATCTATAAATTGCTTTGAGCAGTATGGACTTTTTGACAATGCTGATTTTCCCTGTTATAAGAATGAGATGTTTCTCCATTTGTTTTTATCATCTATTTCTTTTTTCAGTTTTTCATAGTTCTCTTTGGAGATTTGTAACCTGCTTAGCTAAATATATTCCAAAGTATTTTATTTTCTTTATAGCTATTGTGGATGATATTGAGTGCTTGTTTTGGCTCTTAGCTAATTAATATATAGACATGCTCCTAACTTGTGTATACTGATTTTTTAACCTGAGATTTTGCTGAATATTTAACAATTCTAGGAGAATTTTCATGGATTCTTTGGGTTTTCTAAATACAAGGTCATAATGTCAGCAAACAGTGATTATTTGAACGCCTCCTTTCTAATTTTTATGCTCTTTACTTCTTTCTCTTGCCTGGTTATTCTGGCTAAGACTTCCAAATGTATTTTGAATAGAACTACTGACAATGGACACCCTTGTCTTATTACAATTGTTAGGGGGAATGCTTTCAATTTTTCCCAGTATGATTTTGGCTGTGGGTTTGTCATATTCATAGGCTTTTGTAACTTTAAAGTATGTTCCTTTTGTGCCTAGTTTATTGAGTGTTTTTAGCAAAAAGGGTGCTGGATTTTATTGAATGATTTTTCTGCCTCTATTAAAATGATCATATGGTCTTTGTTATTTCTTTTCTTTTCTTTTTTTCTTTCTTTTTTTTTTTTTTTTTTTTTTTTTTTTTTTTTTTTTTTTGCTTGTAAAGTAGATTTATAATCTGGACTTTTATTTATTTATTTATTTATTTATTTATTTATTTATTTATTTATTTTTTATTGTTGGGGATACAGTGAGGGTACAATAAGCCAGGTTACATTGACTGCATTTGTTAGGTAAAGTCCCTCTTGCAATCATGTCCTGCCCCCAGAAGGTGTGGCACACACCAAGGCCCCAGCCCCCTCCCTCCTTCCCTCTCAATGTTTCCCCCCCAGTGACCTTAATTGTCATTAATTGTCCTCATATCAAAATTGAGTACATAGGATTCATGTTTCTTCATTCTTGTGATGCTTTACTAAGAACAATGTCTTCCACTTCCATCCAGGTTAATACAAAGGATATAAAGTCTCCATTTTTTTTAATGGCTAATTAGCATTCCATGGTATACATATACCACAGCTTGTTAATCCATTCCTGGGTTGGTGGGCATTTAGGCTGTTTCCACATTTTGGCAATTGTAAATTGAGCTGCAATAAATAGTCTAGTGCAAGTGGCCTTATGATAAAAGGATTTTTATTTTTTTTCCTTCTGGGTAGATGCCCAGTAATGGGATTGCAGGATCCAATGGGAGGTCTATCTTGGGTTCCTTGAGGGTTCTTCATACTTCCTTCCAAAAAGGTTGTACTAGTTTGTAGTCCCACCATAACTGTAAAAGTGTTCTTTTCTCTCCACATCCACGCCAGCATCTGCAGTTTTGAGATTTTGTGATGTGGGCCATTCTCACTGGGTTTAGATGGTATCTCAGGGTGGTTTTTATTTGCATTTCTTTAATAGATAGGAATGATAAATATTTTTTCATATGTTTGTTAGCCATTTGTCTGTCTTCTTTAGAGAAGGTTCTATTCATGTCTTTTGCCCATTGGTATATGGGATTGTTGGCTTTTTTCATGTGGATTAATTTGAGTTCTCTGTAGAACCTAGTTATCTAGCTTTTGTCTGATTCAAAATATGCAAATATACTTTCCCATTGTGTAGGTTCTCTTTGCTTTGGTTGTTGACTCCTTAGACGTACAGAAGCTTTTCAGTTTAATGAAGTCCCATTTGTTTATTTTTGTTGTTGTTGCAATTGCCATGGCAGTCTTCTTCATGAAGTCTTTCCCCAGGCCAATATCTTCCAGTGTTTTTCTTATGCTTTCTTTGAGAATTTTATTTGTTTCACGCCTTAAATTTAAGTCCTTTATCCATCTTGAATCAATTTTTGTGAGTTGGGAAAGGTGCGAGTCCAGTTTCAGTCTTTTACATGTGGATATCCAGTTCTCCCAACACCATATATTGAATAGGGAGTCTTTTCCTCAAGTATGTTCTTGTTTGGTTTATTGAAGATTAGGTGGTTGTAAGATGTTAGTTTCATTTCTTGGTTTTCTATTCAGTTCCAAGTGTCTATGTCTCTATTTTTGTGCCAGTATCATGCTGTCTTGACCACTATGGCTTTGTAGTATAGCCTAAAATCTGGTATGCTGATGCCTCCAGCTTTATTTTTATTACTAAGAACTGCCTTAGCTATACGGGTTTTTTTTTTTTTTTTTTTTTTTTTTTTCCTGGTTACAAATAAAAATCATAATAATTTTTTAAAAATATTGAAAGTAATAAGTTGGTATTTTGATAGGAATGGCACTGAATTGGTAGATTGCTTTGGGAAGTATAGACATTTTAACAACATTGATTCTTCCCAGCCATGAGCATGGTATATTCTTCCATTTGTTAATATCCTCTGCTATTTCCTTTCCGAGGATGTCATAATTTTCTTTATAGAAGTCCTTCATCTCCTTTGTTAGGTATATTCCTTTAATTTTCTTTGAAGCTATGGTGAAGGGAGTTGTGTCCTTAATTCACTTCTCATCATCACTGTTACTGGCATATACAAAGGCTACTGATTGTGGACATTGATTTCATATCCTGAAACATTACTGCATTTTTTGATGACATCTAGGAGTCTTGTGGTTGAGTTTTGGCATTCTCTAAGTATAAGATTATGTCATCATCAAAGAGGGAGAGTTTGATCTCCTTTGCTCCCATTTGGATTCCCTTTATTTCCTTGTCTTGCCTAATTGTATTGGCTAGAACTTCCAGCCCTATGTTGAATAGTAAAGGTGGCAGAGGACAGCCTTGTCTAGTTCCAGTTTTAAGAGGAAAAGCTTTCAGTTTGACTTCATTCAGTAAACTATGAGCTGTGGGTTTGTCATAGATAGCTTTGACAAGTTTTAGAAATGTGCCACCTATGCCTATATTCTTCAGTGTTCTAATTAGAAAAGGATGCTGGATTTTATCAAATGTTTTTTCTGCATCTATTGAGAGGATCATATGATCTTTTTTTTTGCCTCAGTTAATATGATGGATAATGTTTTGAACTTGCCTATGTTAAACCAGCCTTGCGTCCCTAGGATGAAACCTACTTGATCATTATGTATGACTTTTTTAAAATTATTATTATTATTTTTTTATTATAGATAAAAATATGCACCATAGATGTGGCCCAACCCATCACCCTCCCTCCACGCAAACCTCCCCCCTCCCTTCCCCTTCCTTGGTCCTTTCCTCATAGTCTTGTGGTATAGTTGGGTTATAGCCTTCATG
>CAUYPK010020944.1:0-29810 GCA_963574355.1 Loris lydekkerianus | reverse complement strand
TTAGTTATTGTATGTAGACATTTGTATTCTGCATTTAGTAGGTTTCACCTGTACCCATTTAGAAAGAACTTTTAGATAAAGAATTATTCTATATCAACTATTTTGGTCACTGTGCAAATCAAATAATTTTCTAAGTCCACTTTTTCCAGAGAGTCTATCTCTATACAATGATCAGTGGGCACTTATTTTTATTATTGTTTCTCCTCCACTCTTGGTATTTAATCCTACCCCAAATTCCTATTCACTTTTTATGAATGTAATTTAACTTATTTCTATTTTTTTGACCTCATAATTACCTAAGTCAAATAGAATTTAATTGAAAATATATTTATCGTTAAGAGGTAATCTTCTATAATCAGTTAAAATAATGTATTCAAAAAGCTGTACAAATAATGGATTGATTTACTATAATGCAATAAGTGTGAAGATAGAGAGTTGTAGGGTGCTTTAAAATCCATGTGAAAAGCATTGCCTAAAATGGGCTTCCCGTTTTGTCAGCCTCTTACCACAAATGAAAACACTGGAAGAGTGTCAAATAGCCCACAGTGCAATCAGTCTTCTATTTCAGCATTTTTTACTATGGCTACAATATATGAAATGTCCAAGAGAAAATTATGTGAAAATTCAGAAACTAGTTAGGAAGTATTCTGGGAATTCAGAGGATGGAGGATTGTGGTTTAAATCAGGCGAGTAGCATTGGAAATGGACAAACAGGAAGAGGTGTGTGAGAATTCGCTTGGAGCCCCTGTTAAAGAAATTGGTAAGTTTATATTTTTGACATTAAAGGCAAAGTGTACCAGGATTTGGACAAGGCAAAGTCTATCGGGAATAAGGCAAAGTCTATGGGATGTGACATTAAATCCAAGTCAAACTGGATTTCAGGTCAGTGTTGTCTAGTCCAAGATTTCACTTAAATTTTGGTACATGATGTAAATGAAAAATTTCTTTTGTACATTTTAATTTGATTTCCTGAGACAAAATACCAGTAAAGAAGAACAGATGAGTTTCTCAGTGTTTTCCCTGAAATAAGGGACGTTAGAGGACAAGGGATAGTCAGAATAGGTGGAAAGTTGAGATTTGTTTTGTTTTTCTTCTTAGAGAATTCCATATAAAATCAGGATTATGAAGGGTCTTAACACACCCTCGGTCAACTCCATATTTGGTAGGAGGGTCTCTTTAAAAGCACAGAACCTGCCGCTTCTTAGATTTCAATGTGTATAGAAAAGACCCCAGTGTCTTGTTAACATTCATCCGACATAACATCCGACACCCAGTTGAGCAGTTTGGGAAAAGAGGCATTTTAAGTATATTTTAATAAGGGATTGTGCACTTTTAATGTTTCCAAAGATTGCTGATATTCTTAATTGTGGACTACTTTTGAGTGGCAAGAATCCAACTTGTATTTGAAAACACCTCTTAGCTAAATCAAGTTAGTTTCTGATTTTAACAATATACTGATCTCAAGTGGTCCAGTGCTTAGGATACAGGCATCTTTATTTTTGTATGCACTTTGATCTTCTAATCAGAGTCCAACTAAGCTTAAATTTTCCCTGGAAAGTGAAAGGTAGATAGTGCCTTTTCCTTCTCTAAGCCTCCTTGCATTAATCTGAGATAATTGATTGAGCTATTTCACTCTCAATACCTCTCAATGAATTAACTGATGACAATAAGCACCCCATATATTTAAGTTTAAAAGTGGCAATGCCCTGTATCCATATCTCCATGCAAATTCTTTTACTGTTCTTCATATTTTCAACCATTATGGAAATAGAAATAACTTATAATAGCATAACTTACCTTCAGAAAAGTGGCTCCTATTGTTAAACTAAGTTAAAAGTTTAGAAAGAAGGTTAACCCCAGAATGTATGAATTCATAAACGACAGTCATTATGAATTCAACAATAAATTTGAATACTTTACCTCAATATAACTATCATTGAAGAAGCTTCAGTAATATTTCACTTACTTATATCTAATATTCTTTTGGAAAATAGAAAGTAAACCATGAGACTTTCTTACATTTACTTCTGACCATAATGTTTTAAAATGAGTGTTTGATTTAGTAATAATATGTGAATTATTGTGGGGGCTGAGATCCTAACTGTGAATGAGCTGGAAAAGTTCCATGTGACATGTGACAGAAAACCCAGGTAGGAAGAGAGAAAATTACAAATATTTATGCAATTTGCTTGGCTTTTGTGTACTTGTTTTATATTTTAATTTTACTAACTGGTCATTTATACCTTTGACAGAAAAATGTCCTTTCTTTCTGGAAAGGGCCATCCCTTCACCCCAGTGTCTGACCTCTGGAGAAACACACACGGAGCCAGGTGGGGTCACCGGCCTACTCAGCCAGATCAGCTGAATCTATGGGTGAGGGATGGGCAGCTAGATGGTCCTCACATCCAAACAATTTCTTAGCAACTTTATAAAATTGTTTTCACTGTTCATTGTAATACTTCCTATTTAGTTATGCAATGGAATCAAAGGCATATTCATTTGTATTCATTTGTATACTATTGTTTTTCTAATTATTTGTCCATTAGCAATAGGATTGCAGTTTTCTTTTCTTTCTTTCTTTCTTTTCTTTTTCTTTTTCTTTTCTTTTTTTTTTTGAGACAGAGTCTGACTTTGTTGCCCTCAGTAGAGTGCTGTGGTGCCATAGCTCACATCAACCTCAAACTCTTAGCCTCAAGTGATTCTCTTGCCTCAGCCTCCCAAGTAGCTGGGACTACAGGCACCCGCCACAACACCCGGCTTTTTTTTGTTGCAGTTTGGCTGGGGCTGGGTTTGAACCCACCACCCTCGGTATATGGGGCCAGCGCCCTACTCACTGAGCCACAGATGCTGCCCAGCATTCAGTTTCTTCATGAAAAATAAAAATAAAATCGTAAGGTCTCCAACTGACTGAGCAGACACGCTGTTGGCCAAGGAGATTCCAGAGAAACCTTAAAAACGGCGCTCCTGGCCAGGATGGCCAGGATGCCCGCTCTGTCAGTAGGCATCTTCTCTAAAGGTTAAATAGAAACCAGCCTTTAAAAAATAACTCTCTACAAAACTGATTTTAACCGACCTCCTATGGCTGGTTCTCGTCAAGACTCCTTCCTGACAGGAGACTACTAACCCTGGAGCTTTTCTAACCATCTATAAGGATCTGCTGAGGAGCTTTTCAGGTCCTCTACTTCACCTTTTGACAGAGGTTGGACATTCCACTGTTGGCTCCTGTCCCTGTACCTCTGTCTGCTTTCATAGATACTGGTAACTCCTCCCATAGCTTATTCAATATGCATATCTGGGCGCCCTCACAGCATGAACTCTTGTTGCCTTTACCCCTCACTTTAAGTATTTCTTTTGGAGGCTGGGCTTCCCAACCGGCCTGGATGGCCAGCCTGTAGGCTGCAGTGCTTGATGAGAAATAAAATCTTTTTTCCAAGTTTATGAACCTTATAATTCTTCAGCTGACAGTAAAAATGACCCTACAAAAAAGCACCTCATAAAGTGACTAAATTAGCCTTTCTATTTTGCATTGTCCAAGTCTATAATTGTTGAATTCTTAGTTTTATTTTTTTTCTGGGCGCACTTGATGCTGCTATTGACATCTGAAGTAATTGTAGCATTATTAACACCTGCTTTAAGAAGTGTCAAATAAAAGGAGAAGCAGACTTTGATAAGAAGAGACTTTATTCATGAAGACTATCACAAAAGGGGAACACTGTAAGCTTTGAAATATGGAGATGTCTCAAAATCAAATAGAAAAGGGCCTTCCTTCTATAAAGGGATATAAGTAGAGTTTTTCAGAAACATTTACAAGTAAGTTAGGTAAGTGAGAGGGGTATGAGTACAAGGCTGCACCATCCAGAGAAGCTGCATCGGGTGTGGTCAGCTGATCCTTGGGGTAATTAACGAGGAGGCCATGTGCTGCACTTTAGTGCTTATCTAAAGAAGACAGGCCTCCAGAGCAGACAGGCCTGTCTAAAGTTTGGATAAGGCAAAGTAGATGGTAAGGAACTGCCAAACGTGAGCACTTGATCAAGAGATGCAACAGGGCACTTTTTGTGTTTGTGGTAAGTACATAAATCGGTGGCCAGTATTTCACATTGTCTGTGATAGGCCATTTCAATGAGTTGTTATGTAGTGGTGGTATCTCAGAAAAACATGTAGTCTTTGTTTTGGGTTCCTGGCACAGAATTTCTACAACACTTGGAATGTTCTGAATAAGGGCCATAGGACCTTTTGTCTTAACGAGGCAACTCTTAATGAGGCAACTCTTGGCAGGTCCATGTCTTCAGGACAGAAGTTGGTCACCACAGAAAGACAAAGACTCAACTAGAAATGTGGAAGTGTCAGCTTCACTTCCTCCAACCTCCAGGAAATGGAAAGAATCTGAAAATTGAGTTATTTCCCAGCAGTCAATGAAACCTTCATAAAAGCCCCTTAAATGAAAAGTGCTGGAGAGCTTCTGGTTTGGTGAATATATTGAAGTGCTGGAAGTGTGGCGCACCCACAGAGGGCGTGGAAGCTGCCTGCTCCCTCCATCCCTTATGTCACCTCACTGCATTTCTTTCTACTTTGCCTTATTCATGCCTTTCTTAAGGCTCTTTCTAGGTTATGCCCTTTACGATAACTCAGTCAATGTAAGCAAAGTGTTTGCTTTATTTCTTTCAGTTCTGTAAGCCATTTTAGCAAATTATTGATGTGAGGAAGGTGAACTCTTATTTATAGTCATTTGGTCAGAATATAGTTACCCCTAAACTTGGAACTATGGTCTGACGTGGGGGTTATCTTGCAGAACTGAGCTCCTTTACCTTGCAGGATCTGATGCTAACTCTGAAGTAGATAGTCTCAGAATTGAATTGGTTGGTTGTGTTGCAGTCAGTCGAGGGCACAGTGGACAGACAGAATCACCTGGACACTGAGATATGGAGGAAGAAGCCACAGTGGACTAAAGTCGCCACAAGGCCGTGTTCCTCTGCTCACTCTGCTATTTCTCTTTTATCTCCAGCTGAGGGTTCCTTGTCCACCGGTCCCTTCTCATCGGTCAGTTTGAATCAAGCTGGAGAAGGCAGTTGCGGGCTTTTGCAGAAGTGGCAGTAAGTGTTAATATAAAGGTCTAGAAGTTACGTTTCTACAAATTCCTCAGAACTGAGTCACCACAGGGAGGACTTTGTTCTTTCAGGCCTTACTTTTCCCTGGTATCATCTCTCAGTGGGACACTCAGTTGCTCACAGAGAAATCAGAGAACTGGATAATTCGATGATGTAAGAAAAAAACAACTTGCAATAGTATAAGTTCAAGGAATCGGTCTCTATTAAAGGTAAACTGTTCAGCCTTTTTTCCATTCATAAGCAGCATCATCAATCCTGTTCCATTCCATCAATCCTATTGGTCACAAGAGGGTTGGAAGGAAGGAGGGTGTTTACAATTGTTAAAAGCCATTCTCAACACCCAGAAAAGGAATTGTTAAGTACAAGTTCTACTGATGATGAGATAGCAGTTTTAAATTTACATATGAAGGGCAGCATTATTTTCAACTTTGAAGTACTTGGGAGACTATTATCATATCTTTAGACAAGGGATGCTTAACTAAACAATACATTCTCAGTTCCTGTGATCTTTCTTCACCACTCAGTGAGCTGATACCATTAATCATACGGCTCTGCTCGTGGAAAATCCATGTGTGCATCCAGTCTTAATGTAAATAAGGAAGAAAGAAACAAATGTGTTATCTCCAGTATCACTAGTTTCAGGAAATAAATGTGTCAACAGAAAAGAAGCCATACTCATTAAAATAATTTAAGGAGGTTTGAGTAAGTTTGAGAACCATAACCCGGAGCCACAACCGAGAAGCCTTGCGCAAGTGGGATTAAAGTGATGGGGTTAGTTCGGCTCTACATATTTTAGGGAGATAGAGAATACAGGTGAGGTCATAAATTAATACATGGAAAACATACTTTGGTTTGGCCCCCAAAATTGGGACATCTGGAAGTGTGTGCTTTTAGGTTATAGGTAGGTTTAAAGATTCTTTAGCTGTCAGCTGAAAGAACTAGTCTCTGTCTAAAAGACCAGGAATCAATGAAAAGGAATGCTGAAGATAAAGGGTCTGTTAATTAGAGACAAATTACTCCAGCATTTGTTACTTTACTGAGGACCTGCAGAGCAGTCTTGCATAGCCTTAGGCCTGTTAGTGACTCCCAAGGATGTCTCCAAGGAGGGGTGGGGCTTGATGAGGTGTGTCTCATCTCCTTTCTCCTGGCCAGCAACTGAGTTTTAGGGATCCTCCTGGCCAAGAGGGGAGGGCTAGTCAGTCAGTTGCTGAGGGGAGGGCCTTAAGGTTTTATTTTAGTTCACAGATACGGAATTATTCTTGACTGAAGATATCTTTGCCAGTCATCAGTGATGATGAGGAATTCCAGAGTTTTCAACTGCTACAGAGCTTAGCTATTTGTAGATTTGGATGTGAATAGTGTCCTGTCATACGAGCTCAGCTCCAGCTTCAGGAATATCACATTTCTCACTCTCCCAATGAGAAGGGGCTTTAAGGGGCAGGAGTGGAAGGAAAACCTGGCCACTGGAGGGCCCATGAGAGTGAGTATAAAGCAAGTAGATAACCAATGACCAACAGAAAGACACAATCAATGACAAATAGAAAAAGGCAATACAGCCCAGAGGCACGGAGAGGCCAAGGCAACACTTGCTGCTGGTTTTAAAGGGAGAGAGTATTTACACGCCCACAGGCCTCTCTTCTCCCTCTCACCTTTCTCCTTCATGAGAGGGACCCACTTCCAGCTTTCTTTGGGAGTGCTCTAAATTTGGGACCCACTTCCAGCTTTCTTTGGGAGTGCTCTAAATTTTCTCTTTGTTACCCTGCAATTTATGCAGGTTACTTTTACTTCCTATTCACACTGCCTGTTCCGCTCCAGTTTCAACTCATTTTTGTTTTTTATCAGTCAGTTTACTGAAATTTTAGCTCAACTGAGTAATTGAACCAAGTCAACTGGGTTTGGGAAACCGGAACTCCACTTCCCCAACCCTCATGACATACAAAATGAGTCATTGTCTCAGAAGATAACGCTAAATAAAAACAACTTTGCTGTCAAAACCATATAACCCATTACTTTAAATGTCTGTGTTTTTACAACCAAACCTCACTCCCCTATTCTCTTATTCTCTTTTGGTGTTTCACCTTTTCTCTAATCTCAGAATCTAAGCTTTCCCACTTCCCCTTCATTTTATGGCCAGAGCTCAGGTTCTTGTTTTTGTGCTTCTATTCTTAAATACCATGGCTTTCTAATGAAAAAAAAAAAAAAAAAAAAAAAAAAAAAAAAAAATTGTGTTAAAGCAAATTATTTTGGTTATTGAGGCATTCCTCTCAACCTATCTGTATATTTGCTTACGTGTTTCAATTCTAGGTGTTGTGACCTATAGCTTTTGCCCGGACCAGACATGTCAGACTATGTGTACACTCTGGGAATATCATCCCATTCATCCGTCTACATCAGGAGCCAGAAATAATCCTTTTAACTTTTTTTACTTAATTCTTTTTTCTACCAAATCTTCTCCTTTTTATCATTCTTATGAATCTACAAATAGCAATTTATTATACAATTTTGTCAGAAAATGAGAATCAATGTCACGGAATCTTCCTGATGAAGTTTTCATCTTGAGTGCCATCCACCTATTTATCCAACAAGTGAGAAGAAACAATATTCAAATAGGTTCTTTCCTTAAAATTTGATACCTAGGATTATATATAACAGGTGTTTTTTTTTTTTGTTTTTTTTTAATTCCTCTTTATCTCTCCAAAGGTCAAGGTTTGCCAAAGTACAATTTTGAAAGTAGTGGTTTGATGTTGTCTATTTCAAATTGAATTTAAATTAATTTTTCATTACAAGGTGGGAAATATTATTTCATCTCTTGAAATAATCAGAGATCCTCTGAGAAAATTGCAACAGCAATCAATTAACCATTCATGGAATCATTGTTCTACTAAAATTTTAATTAGTATCTGTCTCTTCCCATCTTAAGTGGTTGCTGGTGTTATCAGTAGAATGATTTAGGTTCATATATATATACATTTTTTTTTTTTTTTGGAAGAAATATCTAGGGGGAAGCAATGCTCTGATTAAGCAAAAGATACACACACATATTGTTTCTTTGAGAATTCTATGTTTATAAATTGCTTATGATAGAGCAATTAGAAATATCTATTGAATGCATAAGTCTGGATTATAAAATAGCAGAAAATTAAATAATATTTCAAAGAAGATTTTTATTTCCCTACTCATGTTTGAAAGGATAATAATGTGTAATACATTAATATTGAATTCTTATCTTGAGTGAAAAAACTAAAAGTGTGAAAATTATTATTTTATTTATTTATTTATTTATTTATTTTTGCAGTTTTTTGGCCGGGGCTGGGTTTGAACCTGCCACCTCTGGCATATGGGGCCAGCGCCCTACTGCTTTGAGCCACAGGCACCACCCTGTGAAAATTATTATGACAACTTTGATTAAAGCTCCATGTAATTTCTCTCATAAATGGAAATTGATCATTATTGACTTGTTACTGGAATTTGTAATGATATATGGTGAGAAAAATTGTTGCCATTATTTTGAAGTATATATGAGAAGGAATGAAGTGCTTTTTAAAAATAAAAATGAGTAGGCCAGGTGTGGTGACTCACACCTGTAATCCTAGCACCCTGGGAGGTCAAGGCAGGTGGATCACTTGAGCTAAGAAGTTTGAGAACAGTCTGAGGAAGAGCGAGACTCTGTCCCTAAAAAAAATAGCCAAGTGTTGTGGCAGGCACCTGTAGTCCCAGCTACTTGGGAGGTTGAGACAAGAGGATTGGTTGAGCCCAAGAGTTTTAGGTTGCTATGAGCTGTGATGCTACAGCACTCAAAACAGGGCAGAGAATGACACTGTGTTTCAAAAATAAATGAATAAATAAAATAGAAATGACTTATTTAATTTATTGAAGAATAATAACAGAGGTGAACACTGACTTATCAAACTTTTCACCTGTGGAAAGTTACCTGAAATATAACAAATGGTATACTACAGGTCACATTCTATGTGAGCACCATAGAATAAAAATCTTCATAGCTGTGCAAGAAGGCTAGATTACCTGTCAACTGGGAAGAACATTCGCTCCTCATGTACAGAATCAGTTTTGCTTTGGACAATTTGGGGCAGAGCAACTCATAAGCTAGCACGTATTTGGTACTGCAACGGACTACGTATTTACATTTTTATTTCATCTATGGTCAAATTTTAAAAGAACAATCTCATTCTGGATACTCAGTAAATAAAAGTTTTCTGATTGTTAATGAGATTCTGGCATCATAATTTCTCTACATTTTGAAACACAAAATATTGAAATAGTATTAAAATAACAATTTCAAAATATTGTCTTACTTTTCTCTTGAAACCATCCATTTTTAAAGGTTTACTGAAATCGCATCTCCCCCTTTTAGGGAATCAAGAGCCTATCCTCCTCCTGATGCCCTTCTTGTTCTACACTGACTCTCTCTTAGCTCACTTATTTTCAAATTCTCAAATGGAAGATGTTGACATGAGTGAGGAGAGCAAT
This sequence comes from Loris lydekkerianus, assembly GCA_963574355.1. Taxonomy (NCBI): domain Eukaryota; kingdom Metazoa; phylum Chordata; class Mammalia; order Primates; family Lorisidae; genus Loris; species Loris lydekkerianus. The sequence goes on along the minus strand of CAUYPK010020944.1, from coordinate 20,217 downwards.
TAGGGAGGTAGAAATAAGCAACGTGCCATCAGATATTGCCTTTCAAGTAAAGTGCTGAGAAAATCCAAAGATGTTAAATTTAGTGAAAGTCTCCCACAAAATCCAACTAGCATATTAAGTCTTATGATGATGCCAATTCAAATACTTTTCAGATCCAAAATTAACACCAATCTAGAACTTAAGCTGCTTTATAATATGAATTCACAGAATATGGTCTACCAAGCTTAAATAAAAAACTATTTACCCAATTCTTTTTTTTTTTTAATTAACTCATCTCTAGTTCATTGAGAATTTGTTGAAGTTTATTTCTGCATATTATAGGGGTACTTTATAAAGATTCTACAAAAAAACTAAAAGCTCAAATATTCAACTCAAATGTAATCATACATATTACTAACCTTCAGCTGCAAAAACTGGAAAGGAACCAAAATCTTTGACAAGAGACTAAATGCCTTCGAAAACAAGTTCAATGGAAGATATTCTGATGAAATGAAACCAATTTATCCAACAGATAAGCTAAAGAAATAACCATTGAGAACTATGTCTCTACCAGAATTAGCAACAAGCACAAACTTAGTTAAGCCAACTATTCCAGATGTCCACCCACAGGCGGAAAGACGCAGAATCAGATGGTATAACCTGCCTGCCAAAGAAAAACCTTAAAAGCACCATGAACAGGAAAAAAAGGGGGGGGGGGGGGGGCAGTTGATCTTAATGCCGTAGAACAGATGGCAATAGAATGTAGAAACAATTATTTTTTACTCATCGTGCCATGGTTGGAGAGGAAAAGAGGCAATAAACATTCTCATTTGCAGTAAGAAAGTATATTGTCACCATGTCAAATCTAGAATATTTCATAGTCCTTTTAAAAATTGAGTAAAACTCTGAAAACTTTATTTTACATCCGACCATACATTTTACTTGAGCAAAATTATATGCATTGAGATCACATTTCTTTGCTTACTACCAAGGCATACCCAGGATTTGATGGTGCTCAGAAACTCTTTCTTAGATGTAACAAGTAACAGAATGAGAGAAAAAAGTTTGAAATTTACTCCAATCAAAGGATAGATGATGGAATTTTTGACTCAGCACTCTGCTTCTGTACTCCATAATTTTCACCACTTATTTAGCACTCTTCTTACAGAGAATGGAGTATCAAGATTTATTGTTGACTGCAGGTGGACAAAGTCATGCTGCAGGTGCAGACGGTGGAACAACAGTAGACCATTTTAATACCACAATAACATCTCAGTGTCACTTGGTAATGTGGATGGACAGGGATATATTGTCCAGATATGAAGTGTCCTGGAAACATTTAATAGTTCCCAAGAGTAACTCTGGCACTCTAGATGCTACCTCCCTCTCATCTGTCAGTATGTATTCAGGAAAGACAAATTAATGGTGATATCACCCTACGTAAAATGTAAGTAGGAAAATATGCACAGACCAACTAAACAAACTAGTAATACATACCAACATAACAAAGCAAAGATTTTTCACTTATCTGTCCATTTGATTACGTGCCCTTTTTTCCAACGTGTTTTCTAAACAATACCAAAGCAATACAACCAATAAGGCACATGATGGAAATTTTAAGTTATCCAGACTCTTATTAATCTAAAGAAAATTCAGGAAAAGTTCAGGAATCCTCTCGGTACCTAATTCTAGAATAATGAATAGTCGTGTTAACTTTTTTTTTTGTTTTTATTAAATCATAGCTGTGTACATTAATGTGATCATGGGGCACCATACACTAGTTTCATAGACCGCTTGACACATTTTCACTCTGCTTAGCATAGCCTTCCTGGCATTTTCTTAGTTATTGTGCTAAGACATTTACATTCCACAATTACTAAGTTTCACATATGCCCTTTTAAGATGCATCACACCTGTCATGTTAATTTTATCTGTGGAGCATGTTGTTAAAAATCACCAAGGCATCCAGTGGGTATCACAACAAATTCTCCCCCAATATCTTACCAGGGATCCATAGGAATGATTTGTTGAGATACACATGGTTTTGAGATTGAGTTTTGTCCCTGAAGACTTAATTGAAGATGGATGGTAAGTTCAAATGGACGGTACTTCCAATTGGAAAGTCAACCAATATTTTTATTATCAAAAGTGTCTCTCAGGCCTAACGTAAGACTGATTCCTAAGAAATGAAAGGATAGGGACATTCTTTGTGTAAAAGAATGGATGATGAGGAACTTTATGGTATAATATTTTGCTCTCTAATATGCCTTTGTTTATTTCATATTTTGACATCTTAAGCAGCTTGGTAGGTTTGTAATTTAAAATGCCTTCAAGCAACCAGGCAAATAATATAAATATGTGAAGGGACTGCAATCTTATAATAGGAAGAGGTAGATATGTGCATCTAACCTAAATAATGCTAGTCAAAGTATTTTAAGTACTATTATCAAGTATTCATTATAATATTACATGTATACACATTATACATTTCCTTAGTATTAGTCTAATTTTATAGATACAATTGATAACTTGACCATGAATTATTCCACTTCTTCATTATATTTATTCTGAACGTTGACATTCTCAATTCCATGGTTCCCCCTAACAATCCCAAAAGGTGATTATTCCACCAACACAAATAACTTAAGAATCTAGATGATTTATGTAAACTTCATTAATTAACATTTGGAATTTAAAGTAACATGTTATTACTATAACATATACCCCATATTTTGTCTAATGCTCTTAATACCATAGCTCACCAATGTCTAATCATTATTTTAAATATTTATTTGATCAACTACTACAGTGTCATGCTGAGAATCAATACCAAGCTTACGTCAATCACTATGATTTACTTACAATAAAAAGATAGTGGTAAAGTGTATTCTCTAAAATATAAGGTAGCCATAAACTTTGTTTGCAATTTAAAATAGTTGCTTATTTTATTGTATTTATTTTGTTTTTAATTTTATTGTTTTCCTTTTTTATTGTTAGGTATTCATTGAGGGTATAAGGAATTAGGTTATGCTCATTGCATTTGTTAGATAAAGTCTCTCTTATATTTATGTCCCACCTCCAAGAGGTGTGCCATAAACTGTGTGCCCCACCCCCTAACTCACTCCCACTAACTCATTCCCTTAGCCCACCTCCTTATATTAACTCATCTATTCCCTTCATATCAGAATTAAGTACATTGAATTCTTGCTTCTCCATTGTCATGACGCTTTACTAAGAAGAATGTGTTCCACTTTACTAAGAAGAATGTGTTCCACTTCCATCTAGGTTAATACAAAAGATGTACAGTCTCCATCTTTTTGAATGACTGAATAGTATTCCAAGATATACATATACCACATCCTGTTAATCCATTTCTGGGTTGGTGGGCAGTTAGGTTGTTTCTACATTTTGGTGATTGTAAATTGAGCTGCAATAAATAATCTAGTATAAGTGTCCTTATGATAAAAGGATTTTTTTTCTTCTGGGTGGATTCCTAGTAACAGGATTGCAGAATGAAATGGGATGTCTAATTTGAGTTCTTTGGGGATTTTCCATACATCCTTCCAAAAAGGCTGTATTAGTTTGCAGTCTCACCAGCACAGTAAAAGTGTTCCCTTTTCTTCGCCTACACACCAGCATTTACAGCTATGAGACCTTGTGATCTGGGCCATTCTCACTGGGGGTTGGTGGAGTCTTCTGGGAATAGCTGCCTCATGGTCCCTTGGGGGAGTTGCTCTGTTTGGTTTTTCACAGTGCCCAAATTTTTCTCTTGGTTCCTCCTTATGTGTTCTTTCCACTCAATCACCTCCTTGTCCTTTTTACTTCTCACTTCCTCCTTAGCTTCAAATTACTTGTCTCAGAGCCTAGGTCAAGAGGAAGAGAAGAGTAAAGCATAAACATGGAGAAACAAGAGGAAAAGAAACAAACAAAGAAAAATTACAAAATAGAAAAAAGAAAAAGAAAAAATGGTTAAAAGTGATAAAAGAAAAGAATTGAAGAACAGGAGGGAAGGAGAAGAGGAAGACAGAATGAGAGTGATAAAAGAAATGGTCTTGATTGGCATGGTGTTAAGGCCACTCCTATAATTTAAGAATTTTGAGGGGCTGGGCTGAGAAGGTTCCTTGAAGTCGAGAGCTCCTTACTACCCTGAACATAGACAAGCTATTCCTCATGACCAAAAATATAGGAGTCCTTGCTCTTGATGAAAGTAAAAATGGAAGTTAAGAATAGAACCAACCAAACAAATTAGCCAAAACAAAACAAAAAACGCTCAAATAGCCCAAACACTGCAGCAACCTCAGCAATATAGAAGAGAAAAAAAAAAAAAAAAAACAGAATAAAGAAAGTTAAAAAAAAATTATAGAAATAAAAATTTAAAAAACATACAAAATAATTTTATATATAGCAGAATGGACCATCTTTGATAGGAATATTTATGTTGCAATATATTGTCAGGACACCAGGTGGCTCTGTGTGTGTGTGTTGTTGTTTTTTTTTTTTTTTTTTTTTAGGGGACAGAGAACACAGCCAGCAACCTTCATGATCCTTATTCCTAACTTAGTTGCCTTTGACGATCATCTGATTATTTCCTTAGCATTCAGACCTTGCCGAGTTGGGAACTTAAATCCTTAAAAGGATTCTGCCCTAGAATCCTTCAGGGGCAGACCTCACAGTGCCTCTGACTTCCTGTGGGGTATGGGAGTCCCTCAGCCTGTCCCAGCAGGCAGAATTAAGATGGCCGTAATTTAGTCTCTTGCTAAGACCTTCTGACAACCTTCCCACAATGGCAGCTCCCTAGCCATTGAGACCTTCCCAATATGGTAGCCTCCCCAGCTACCAAAGCTATGGTAAGTTCACTCCAACCAGCATTCAAATCTAGTTGCTGTCTACTGTTTGAGTCTACCCACTCTTCCAAGCTTTCTACTCAACCACAGCTTCCTCCTCAAAGCAAAAACTCCAGAGAGGCTTCCTCTCATCCAGGACCTCCATGGGGGACCAACCAATCCCAGCAGGTTGCAATCACTTGCCTAAAGTGTCATATTCCACGGCTGTGGATCATGCTGCATCCAGGTCACCACCTCCTCCTCACTGTGCTCCCTGAGCTCTGACTCTAGTCAAGGTTTCCATGCTGGGTATGGCTGGGTTATCTCTATTTCCCCCATCATACTAAAAGAGACAAACTGAATGAAACTTCTGGTCTGTCATCTTGCTCCACCTCTGCCTAGCTGACTATTTTAAAATTGCACATGAACTTATGGCCACCTTGTATAATTTGCTCAAATGATTTAATGTTAATAACTCCCTTTTGGTACTGAGCAGGGTATATCATCAGCAAACTGTAAATGTTGAGGAAGGAAAGATAATGATTAGCTGGTCTCATCTTACTATATCTTATGCCATTTCACTAAAAGCATAACATGGAAAGAACAAGTAATATACGGTTCAGAACAGGCAGTACAAGGTCAGGAGGATATGATCTCCCTGCTGACAGCCCTAACCAGAGTTTGATGCCTGCTCTGGTCAGCACCATCTGTAGACTCCACGTGTTCCTATAGAAAGTATAATTGGACCCTTAAGTCTAGATTACTCATGCGGCTCTATGGTCTGACATAATTTACTGCAGTTACAAATGTTATGGAGGAAAACTTGTATTAAAATTACTTTTTCTGATAAAATATAAAGCAAATTAGAATCCCATTGCAATTTCCAGCATGTTAATATTTAATCTCTACATTGAGTATTTTTTTTTCTGGTGTGTTAATTTTGTATTTTTATTAAGAAATATTTCTGTTTTGTTTTTCTTCCTTCTCTCCTATGTTTTGCCCATAGAGAACCAATCAGCCCACCACATACACAGCTTGGATGTCAGTCAGTGCAGTCAAGTTTGTTCATTTCATTGATTTTCTTCAAGTGCTGGTTTCAAAATCAGCTGTATAAAAAAAAGAAAATAGAATAGGCATCTGGGAAGTTTTCTTTTCTTTCTTTTTTTTTTTTTTTCCTCCCCTCATTGATCTTACCACATGTTTTAAGAAGCCCATAAGATTAAAAAAAAAAAAAAAAAGAAAAAGAATGCTCTCATGGACACTTTCCTTGTTTCCTATAAGAATAATCAATTCTCTCTTAAACCCCCACACTGAGGATTCTTTATATGTACCAGAATGGAGCAGCTCCCAACTACAGAATTTTGCTTGGGAATTTGGGAGAGACAACTGCTCCCACTTGAGCTATTCAGAGCTGACTACAATTATTAGTCAGCTTATTGGGCTTTAGAAGCTGCAATAATGAAAGTTCATTCCACAACAACTCGGAAACTGAAAATATTATAAAGATGGCTCCACTCCCCCTCCTCTGAGTCCCTTGGGGACTTTTGGTCAAACACCTAATTCCTGCTTAAAACATTCCTCCTACAGACCAATCACCTGAATAATTTCATGGCCACTAAGACACATGCAAGGGAGAAAACAACCAAAAATAACACATCATGACTCATTAAAAGAAATGTTTCTGATTTGGTTTCATATTCATCACAGATACTCCTAAAGGCCCAGGATCTTGAGTTAAACTGCACTGAGCAGGCATGATGTTCCTTTATTATTTATAGTAGGGGTGTGTGTGTGTGTGTGTGTGTGTGTGTGTGTGTGTGTTGCCAAGGCACTGACTAGAACAAATTCTAGTAGGGAGACTCAAAGGCTAAAAAATGGAACTTTTTGCCTTTTGTCTTAACTGGATAATTAAGAAGGGAGAATTTATCTCTTCTGTCCCACAGACGCATAAATAACGACAGGCTTGATATGGGGAGAGCAGTAAACCCTCTCTCAGAGGAAGAATTCTTTTCCAGCAAGGTCTTAGTGAATTTTTTTGGTTGGCCAGGTGTAAGTTAATTCCCTGTTTGTGACAACAAAACATGTGGTCTCAGCCTGAATATTTGCAAATGAGGACGGGTGGCCTCATTTGCAAATATTCAATATCTATTCTAAATAGATATAAATAAATATTCAATATCTATTCTAAATCAGAATAGATATTAGAAAGCATAAAAACAGCAATATGTCAAAGAGATTTGCTTCAAAATTGTTTCACTTATAATGATAATCTTTTGTTATTCAAAGACTCAACTTTCTAGTCAAACATTAACATTAACATTATTGTCAACATTATTGTTATAAATTATTGATGTCATCATTACAAAAGTATTCATCAAAGCCACCACCAATTATTTGTATTATATTTACAAAAACCTGAAAGGGGTTGGAATGAGATAAAATATGAAATTTGGTCAGAATTTAATGATTATTCCCTTTCCAAGATGATTGTTTATTTCCATGGAAATGATTTGAAGATATTAGTATAAAAGAAGAAATAAATGTGAGAAAACTGATTGAACAATGGAGATCAATCAGTAGCCCAAATCCCCATTTATGTCCTTTTACCTCTTGTTCTTTATCCACTGAACCACATAAAAATTTCCCACGTAACACAAATGTTGCTTATATTATCACATATAACAAATTACCTTGCTCTGTCCCTTGCATATTAGTTCTTGCACCGTAGATATTAGTTTCTTTCAATTTACTTCATTTTTCCCCCAAAGAATATTATTTACAAATATACAACTTTAGTTTCTCCAATAACTTTTTTAATGATTAATAACATGACTACAAATGACACAAAAACGTCTTTGTATGTTACAGCATCAAATGAAGATTATCTAGAGTTGAATTCAGTTGTGAAACTTTGTCCTACAAATCTTGTTGGAGCATTTCATAAATGGTTATTTTTCAATTGTTACTAATGTGACAAATTATGGAAAATATGAAAATCTTGACTATTTCTTTAATAATTAGTCTATTTACTATACCATGTTAGGACATTTTGATCCTGAATGTCTAAATCAACAGATGGTACTAGTAAAAATGGTCATATTTAATCATTTTAAAAAAACTATTTTTTAACAAGGGAAGTCAGTCTTGGGCTTAAACACTTTGTTTAAATTGTGTTTAATATCCCGCTAAAAGAATTTTCTTTCTGAAGACATTCCATTGTTCCAAAACTATAATGCAATCTTTGTTCCAAAATAAATTAGCCAAAACAAAAAAAGAAAAAAGTTGAGCATCTTTTGGGAAAATTGCATTTGGCTTCAAACATAAAGAAAAATGAATACCATAGAACTCTTGTTTGTAATATACTAAATAAAAAAGAATATTTAATCACTTATGCAATGACATTAAAATATACATTTCTGAATACTGTTAAATCGAGGTACCACTTTGAGTTTGATCTACTCTACAATACAGTTCAGCAAAAAATTATCATTATCTTTCCAGATTCTTGGTATGTTCCCAACTGGCAAGAAAGTTTTCACAACTTGAAACTATTCAAAATTTTGAATATCTGCCACATAACAAGGAAGAGATGATGATGTGCATTCACATGTCTTACTTAGAATTTTAAAATAACTATGAAATATATGACTCACAATATCCATAAAAATTGAACCTAAATCAGAAGGTAAGGAAGGAGTCTTAGTAAACTTGCTAATTAAGATTTTTTTTCCATGATGCTACTTTTATTTAAATATATGGAACATATGTGGCATTACAAATTATCTATCCCAAATGGAGTTGATGACTAAAATGTTGCATAAAAACTAAAATTAGAGACTATTTTAGATATTTTAAAATTTAAATATATGCCAATTTATTAAACTATAATTGCTTGGTTCATCTAGAAATAAATGAAATCTATTTTATTTATGTCTTCTATTGAGAAAAAGGATGACTCCTGCTCAGATTTGTTCTGTTTCTACATCACATGCACTCACAGAACTATTATCACATTTCACAATACCAATTCCCTCTGCCACCATAATTTTGAAAAATATTTTAAAGAAGTATCACTGTAATGTCAAATCAACAGAGAATACCATAGGCTGTATTTAACTCATTGTCTTTTATTATTCAAGGATACTGCAAACAAAAGCCAATAGTAGAGTTACATTAATAGCAAAAAATCTTAAATGTATAAAATAATACTAATCCAAGTACATCTCTAAGGATGTAACTTTTTATTAATAGAATACTTATGGCAATATTAGTATCAAGTAAATACATGAATCATAAGAAATACCAATTATAATAAAAATAAATCAATTCTTCACTTATAATTTTAGATTGCTTGCTTGAAATAGTCTTGTTATGTTAAGTCTATCCTTCAAATACCAAGTTCAAATACTTTTTATTTGCAAATTTTACATTTTCCTCTACAAACTAAGGCTATAATAATGAATTTGAAGCAATTTTGATGAATTTAAAGCAATTTCAATTAAAATGGCTGTCAGGATGCAGTAATGACTAGATGGACTTATTTAGACATATTACAGTTAATTTCATCTTTTAGTATTTTTACCTTATTAGTTCAAATTTCATTTCCTCAGAAATGTAACATTTTTTCCCATTATATGGAGTTTGAAGTAGCATTAAATAGTTTTTAAAAAGAGGACTACAGCATTTACAGTATCTCATGCATAAAGTAAATAAGCTCCAGTAATAGCCCGACATGTGTTTGGGTTATTAATAAAAAAGACAGTTGGCAAAGAATTTTTAATTTTACTTTTCAATTAATGAATAAGAGTATATTTAGAAATAAATATTCTTTGATCTCACAAACTAGAAATATAAAACAGGGACTGTGCGTTTCCCTGTGACTGTTGCCCGGCAGACATCCCGTGCCCCCAGCTACAGTTTGGGTAGCATACTTTGACCCTGAATATGGGGAAAGCCCCTTTCTGAAATGAGAAAATAGTGACGGATTCATGTAGAAAGCAATGCTTTAGTTGTATTAGATGTAATCCAAAGAAGAAAGTAAGTTAAAATATCTATTTACCAAATTCTAAATTTTTTCTTCTAGGTACACAATGAAAGCACATCTCAACAAGGAAACTGTGGAAAACCTAGCTAACTTTATCTAATAATGATCTACATGGAGTATCATCTTCTGAATTAATTCTAGATTAACTCTACCAGTTAACTTTTGCCACAAAACCAGCCATTCCAACTCAGATATTTAAAACAACCATTGAGGTGACATTGCTTTCAATTCTAAGGTAAAGCGCAAGTTGTAGTTGAACCTTTCACCCAAGGGGTGTCCTGAACACCCTTACATTGTGCACATTAGGTGAGATCCCACCAATTGCCCTCCCTCCTCCACCCTCCCTCCCTCCTCTGCCCAATCCCCTTGCAAGACTATATTTGTGTTTTCCTCCTGTGTAGGAGGAAAACAATCTTTATTTCTCTTGTGTGAGTGTGTAGTTGCAAAACAATAATCTTTAAATAGCTCACCGTTTTGCAGGCCACTGAGCTGAGTTAGTTGAGTTCAGCGGTTGTCTTGATCCCTCCTGAGCCTGCTCCTTTGTCTGCAGGAAATGACGTAGCTATGCCTGTAAGTGCCCCTGGCTGTTGGCAGGAGAAAGAGGTAGAGTGGACCACGTCTATCTCACCATCCAGCAGGTTAGCTCAGCCTTGTGGTGTTAGCTGGACAGGTTTACCAGAAAGGCTTTGGTGTGCAAGGGCTCTTGAGGCCTGTGCTTGGAACTGGTACAACATTGCTTCTAGCACATGTCTTGTTGAAGATCTTAGTATCTTCTAAAAATTTTGAAGTATATATGGCAATTTTCACTATATAAAAATGCTTATTTAAATGCTAATGTGAAATGTATTCATTTAGAAAGCATGCAGTATATAAACTTGATTTTGGCTGGCATTCCACACTTTGGTAGGTCTATGTATTAAAATAAGTTCAACCTCATAATTGTACCTGCGGTTAGCATATCAGTACAAAAGGATCAATACTAGGTTACTGTTCAAGCATGGACAAGGTGCAGGGTTTTATGGTCCCTTAGCTTGCTTCACTGTGACACTATTAAAATTTTCACAGAGCACAGCATTATACAGAGCTCAATCAGAAAAAGGGTAATGCCCCTTGAGAGAGTTAGCTCATTTTCTTTTTATTGGTTTTAATGTGTGTGGTGCCAAACCTCTAGCTTCATCTTCATTGCTTTAAAGAGAAAAACTCATCTAAGAAGACAAAGAATTAGAATGTACTCTACATACCATTTTTTTAACTTTTATGTCTAAAAAATTAGTGTTTGTGATAAAATAATCTTTTGCTTTATTTCATGGCTATGGTGCATCACAGTTACCTCTTGTACCCTAAAGATGGAAGGAAAACAAAATTTGAGATTAAACGTTGTCTTTAAATTCCCCAAAATTGAATAGACAGTGAGTTGGAGTTTACAATTTGAAATCATTAGAGTTACATTTGAATGTAATTAAAATTAGGAGTAAGGATAATTTACAATACCTTTCAAGAGATAGTGTGTCTTATCTGCATACTACAGGATCTGTAATATAGAGAATCATCTGTAGCGTACAGTAGTCTACTCCGGTCACACATGAGCAATTATGTGTGTGAGTGCAAGGATGTTACTATCTCTCCGTATAAACCAGTTTACATCCCTCACCTGCTCATTGCTTTGCTCCCCTCTGTGGCTATACACTCACTACTTCTTTATTAAAAATGGATCCCTCGCCTTTAATTTAAGCTGTAATTATTTTATTTATAATATGTACACAATTTAATATCTCACATTTCTTACTCCTTTATAACCTCATTAGAAAAGTTAAATTGATATACATGATGAAAATGGTTTAATGGATTTACCATTAAATGTTGTACCTGAACTACAATAACTTTTACAAAAAAGGTCAACCTGTGTGTAATCATTGTATATAGGAGCTTTATTTTTCAAAGAACTTGGAACAGTAGACAAGATAGCAATCTGTTTACCTGTGAGAATTCTTAGACTCCAAATGTGATTTCTTACAACACCTATGAATAGAGAGAATCAAAATTTCCTCTCTCTTTGTCCACCAGACACTTCACTCAGCCTCACTGCATTAATTGGGAAGTTTGCTTTATCTAAGCCATCGATGCTATGCTGTGGGACAGCAACATTACTTAACATAGAATACCAACTTGCCAAATTTTTATTAACAAGAGTAAATGAAAACACACAACATTATTTTACTTTCTATCAATTATGATGACCTATATTTTGAGCATTCATTTTCTCAAGCAGAAAATATTTTTTCAAAACATTTTAGAAATACTGGGTCTTCAATATTGAAATAAACTATAGGGATTCTATCACTGAACCATAAAGTCACTCTAAGATTCCAGTATGTATGTAGCATAATGTCTGCTTTTAAAAATCATCTAGTGGGGACAGAGACCCTTGGGGTCATGTTGGAAGAAACAAAATTTCAGTTATATAGGAAAATAAGTTCAAAAGATATATCATAAAAAAAAGATCTATTGTACAACTTGGTGACCGTTGCTGATAATAAGGTATTATATCTTGAAGATTGCTGAAAAAATAGATTTTGTGTTCTCACCACAGAAAAATGATTAAATATGTGATGTAATGTGTATGGTAATTAGCCCAATTTCGCTATTTCACAATGTGTATAAATTTCAAAACAATATGTTTTGCACAAAAATATAAACAAATTTTATTTGTCAATTGACAAAAGGCATTTTTAAAAATCATCTGGAAATAGTTTATTTCTTCATCAGAAAGACCATAATGCCTTGTTTTAAAGTCTGATATGTGTATTGAGCTAAAATATTTCTCACCTTAAGCCTAACATGCCATTGATAATTATGCTCTGGAAAAGAAATCAGAGTTCTTGACTCCCTCTGCAGATAGATGTCTTTCCAAATATTTAGTAGACCTTCTATTAATATTAATAATAACTGTTACTGATCACTCACCATGTTCCAGAAATAGTTCTTTGCAGTTTACATGTATTTTGTAATATAAATGGCATTCCTACAAAGAAGATATAGTTATTAATACTGTCTTCTAAATGTGGGGAAATGGAGAAAGGATTTCAAAAATATTTACCAAAGTTAAATAACTTACCTCATGACCAAGGAATCTGGTTCCATAGTTGTTAAAGCTAAATATTGTTCTGTAATAATACAATTCACATCTTATCTTTAATGCTTTCCTTCTCAAGAATGTGCATTTCTTTCAACTACTTTCCAAGCACTGGGTGCAGTATCTCACTCCTATAATCCCAGCACTTGGGAGACTGAGGCAGGTGGACTGCCTGAGCTCACAAGTTCGAGATCAACCTGAACAAGAGCAAAACCCCTTCTCTATAAAATAGCCAGGTTCTGTGGCAGGCGCTGGTACTTCCAGCTACCTGGCAGGCTGGGGCAAGAGAATCGCTTGAACTCAAGAGTTTGAGCTTGCCGTGACCTAGGATGCCACAGCACTCTACTAAGGGTGACCAAGTGAGACTCTGTCCCAAAAAAAGAGAGAGAATTGGAGCATCTTCATTATTCTATGTATAAAGTGCCACTTCTCAGAATCCAATGCAATGCAGCTGGATGTGTTGTAACTAGGGCAGATCCTTGAGGGTGGATTTTCCCACTTCATTTGAAGACCATTTCGGTGTTAATGTACTTTAAGCTGGCACAGCGTGAGCTAGTCAGGTCATATTGTTCCCTCTAATGGAGAAGAAGATCAATGCAAAGACGTAAGACTCATTCACAGGAACTATAATCAAGCAGATCTCTCTATATCTTTCCTTCATGGTTACATTATTGAACCTACATATGAACCTGTACACTTGTATATAACAAATGTAATCCCATTCAGTTAACGTTTCAAAAGGTGTTGAATTCTGTCTCTCATTCATAATATTACAGCTCTCTTTTTAACATTATATAATTGTTCTCATTATAGTTATCAAACAATTTATTTTTGTCTGTGTTTCATTATTGAACAAAAAAGTTTTTGCTCCACTGGTCAGACAGACAACCTTGACATAGTTTATGCTCACCAAGGCAGTCAGGTGAAACTCATTAAAACTCAAACCAGTGTTCAGAACATACTTGATTCTCATTCACTCTCCATTAATATTACAAAGGAATTGCCTACTCGGTGTAAGATTTCACTTCCTTCCTGACTTACTTACCTATTCTCTTCCAGCTCATGAAAACTTTAGTTAAGACAACAAACTACTCCTTGCAAGAAATAAATGTAATTTCACTTCAAAGTAGAAAACACAATTCTCTCATGAACTTCATCAAGAAGCAACATAAAAAATAAATAAAGTCACTATGATTGGAGAAATGTTACTTATTTTGTTATCTGCAAACTCCCTGCATAATTCCCATTGGCATAGTCATTTTTCTTGAGTCACTTGAGACTTCGATTGTTTCTATGGCCCACTTCTGGGATTATTTTAAAATGCTTATGAGAAACTAAAAACAGTAATGGAAAACCAATTTAAACTAATCAGTATCTTTATTCAGTTAGCATTCTGTTTCCAAACTCTTCCCATAATACTTTGAGAAAACACATTCATCTTGTTCCAATGATAATTCTTGGTAATCACCAATTAGAGAAAGAAAGAAATCAAATATACTACAGGGAAATAGGGAATAGTGCAGAAGGACCAGGCTTTTATCTGATGCGAACCCAGCACATGGTAATTTCTCATCTGATATAGAGGTCTGAAAGATAAATAAAAATACCCGTTTAAAATTAATGTATACCAAGAACAATCTATTATTTGGTAGAAACTAACCTTATGCAAACTCTTTAATACTATAATTAAGAATTCAGCAATGCCTCTGTATGTAATTCACAGTTCCAAATGTCTACAGTTCTGATTCTGACCTTTCAAAACCCCATTAAGCTATGTAAATACAGTACAAAGAAATGTGTACTGTTCATAAATGGCATTCTAATGTCAACCAGACAAGGACACATTGCCTCACTCTGGTCCCCAGTGCTTACCAGGGCACTGCTGATATGTTAACATGTCCTTGCAATTAATTTGTATATGACAAATCTACCCATGGGACTCATCCTTGACCTTTCTGCTCATTGTGTGACTGGATGATAAACCCTAGTTATATTCTCATGTTGATAACAGATATCACAAACATATTTAGTGGTTCAGTTAAAACAATGATAATGCAAATCTTTGAAAAGAGAAAGAAAAGTTCCAAGGCCTCACATTAAAAATCATAAAATTCTGGATAGAAAATATTTGAACAGTTAGCTATGGATATATTTTAAAATTACACAATTAAGATTCCTTGTAGAAAATATAAATCACTGCAATCACAGAAAGTATTGGATAATTTCCTTAATATTTTGACACTATCTGTGCATGTAGTATTTGTAAACATATATGCTCACAATCATTTCAATATATGTAAAAAAAAAAAAAAAGTCAAGCACTAAATATGATTAGAATCTAGTTTTTCAATTAGCAATATATGAGAATAATTTTTATGTTAAGAAATATACTTCTTAAATACCATTTTGATGAATAACTAATATTCTATTCTGCGTATGATCCAAAAGAAACTCCTCCTTGCCCCTGTCTTAAGGCTCACCATGTTAAGTGATGAGTTCAAAAGAAGCAAAAGTAGAATTTCCTACAGATTGAACAAGAAAAGTAAAGAAGATGCCACTTCTCCCCCCGTATTAGTTTTCTGTCATTATGTGTCTTTGTTCATTTAGGTTGGTGCAAGAAAAATGTTATAGACTGGGTGGCTTAAACACCAACATTTAGTTGTTACAGTTCTGGAGGCCAGGAAGTTCAAGATCAAGGATCTGGCAGATCTGATTGTTTGGTGAGGGTCTGCATCCTGGTTCATGGATACTCATCTTACTGTATCTACATGTGGTGGAAGAGGTGAGGGAGCTTTCTGAGGTCTTCTCTCTCAAGGCACTAATCCCATTCACCAAGGGCTGTGCCTTCATGACTTTATTACACCCCAAAGGCCTCACTTCCTAATACCTCCACATTTGGATTAAGATCTCAAAACACGAATTTGGCAGAGGGACACAAATATTCAGTCTGTAGCTTTCCACTCCCGGCCTCCCAAAACTTACATCATTCTTACATGAAAAATACTTCAAGCTTATTCCAACAACTACAAAAGTCTTAACTTGTTTCACATCAAATCTAGGGGCTAAAGTCCAAAGTATCATTTACATGTCAATTAAATTACGTATGGGTGGACCAAGGTACAATTTATGCTGGGCCAAATTCAGGTCCAGCTATGAGCCTGTGAAACCAAATAAATTATGTGTTTCCAAAATACAATGGTGTGTGGGCCCAGGATAGATGCTCTCATTTCAAATGAGACAACAGAGGAGAAGACAGGAGGAACAGATACAAGGTAAATCCAAAACTTAATTGGGCAAAAAATCCAAAAGTTAATGGGGCAAATTTCCTTTCACCTTAAGATTCAAGAATAATCCCTGTTGAATCCATGTCCTGCCTTCCAGACCCAATGGTGTGCTGCCTACACTGAGGTTCTCAACCCAACTCTCACTACGCTCAATCTGCTGGGGTCCTGCAGCTCCTCAAGACTAGGTCCCAAACTCACGATTTTCCCAGGCTGGGGGTGTGGCCTCTTAGCTCCTGACAACTCATCTTTGAAGCATAGGAGGAGGTAGCGTTGTACCCCAGGCCTATGCAGAATAGGTCTATGATGGAAGTGGTAGCCCTGAAGGTATCTCAACCAACCACCTCTGGGCCCTTCTTCCATTGTCTTGAAGAAAAGTATGTGGCTTCTGTTGGTGGTTGATCTACACTAACTTACTTATCAGTCACTGAGCTATGCTTAGTGTTATTTTTTGCAATATGTGTAGGCTGGGAATGTTTCTTCTGTTTCCTTTTTGCTTAGCAATTCTATCTTGAAATAATTTCTTCTTATATTTTCCTATAAGTAGTCAGGGGGGATAAAGTCATTTACTTAACACCTTCCTTAAAAATTTCCTCAGTTAAGTACCTATTATTGTTTACAAGTTCTGTTTTCTACAAAACACTAGAATTATAATTTAGCCACAGTAATTGCTGCTTTATGACAAGAAACACCCTATCTCCATTGTCCAATGACACGCTCCTCTTTCCATCTGAGACTTTACAGAACAGCCCTTTCTGCTCAAATTTTTAATATTCTGTTCCTTATTAATTAGGTATTCTGTACAAAGATTGAGGCTTTCTCTCCAGCTCCCCACTTTTCTTCCTTAGCCCTCACAAGAATCATACTTAATGTCCACATTTTTCAGCAAACACATCAACACTCTTAGCCTCTGTCCGTTATCCAGTTCTAAAACTACTTCCACATTTTTAAATATTTGTTAAATGAACAACCGCTATTTTGATACCAATTTATATCTTAGTTTATTCAGGCTAGTATAAAAATGTATAACAGATTGGGAGACTTGAACAACAATTATTTCTCTCAGTTCTGGAGAGTGGGAAGTCCAGGATTAATGAGCAGGTGGATTTGGTGTCTCAACCAGGGCCCACTTTCTGGTTCATAGACGGCCACCTTCTCCCTGTGTCCCCACATGGTGGAAGGGAAGAGAGAACTCTTGGGGGTACTAAGAGAAGAGCACTAACCCCACTTAGAAGGGTTCTACCCTTGTGATCTAATTACATCTCAAAGACCCCCCCATCCTTTTAATTCTATCACATTGAGGGTAGGATCTCTATTTGGGGGTAAACATTCTGTTCATAGCACTGTTTAGCAAGTGACTCATACATGTAACAACTCAAAATAACATTCATTTACTATTTCACGGTTTTTGCACGTCAGCACTGTGAGTTACCTGGGTCCTCTGTTTATGGTCTCAAAAAGCTAAAATGAAAGTGTTGGCTAAGCTCCATTCTCACCCAGAAAATTTACTCAAAAATTATGTGCTTCCAATTTCACCTGATTTTTGGTAGAGCTGCCCTTTTGTTGGCTATCAGCTGTGAGTCACAATGAAGTCCTGTACCCTACACGTTGTTCCTTGGTCCATGGCCCCCATAGGCAGTTGCAAACATGTCACTTCACGTCTTCATCCTCATGGCCAAGAGAAGATCTTTCTCCGAATTCTCTGTCTGCTACCTAGCAAAGAAAATGCTGGACCTCATTAGGCCAGGTTCAAGCTGGAAAAATCTTGCAGTAGAACGTAAGATACTCAGGAAAGTATTATCTCATGGTAAAACAAGTTTCATACACATAGGGAACAGACTATGCAAGAGCAGAGATTATTGGGGGAAATCAAATTCCCAAGTGTATCAACACACATGGAACCAGTTCATTCATTCAAATATATTAAATATTTTACCTAAAACAAAAAATCACATTTTGATGTATGATCATATTATTTTATTAATAAATTATGTATATATCTAGTTTAGAATACTTTAAAATGATGACTGTGGTAGATTAAAATAAATGTCTCTGCTACCCACCCAGGCATGCTCAAGACCCTCCATTTTATTTCTTTGTTCCCTATTCTTGATTCTTCACTTTCTATTCAACTCAATCGCCTGTACTCTGTGACAGCAGTTGTGCAATTTCTTTTTTTTTTTAGGCAGAGTCTCACTCTGTTGTCCAGGCTATGGACAACATAAAGTGCCATGGCCTTAGCCTCGCTCACAGCAACCTCACATTCCTGGGCTCAAAAAATCCTCCTGACTCAGCCTCCTAAGTAGCTGGGACTATAAATGCCCACCACAAGGCCTAGAGACAGGGTATCACTCTTGCTCAGGCTGGTCTTCAACTTCTGAGCTTGAAAGATCTCCTGCGTTGGCCTCTCAGAGTGCTAGGATTGCAGGAGTGAGCCACTGTGCCCAGCCAGTTGTGTAATTTTACATGCATAATTTCTGTTTTGCATCTTCACGGCCATTCATAAAAACTTCCGTTTTCCTGTTTGTTTTCTCCCATGAGTATACTCTCCTCCTAGGAAATCATCACTATGTTTGATCCAGCTACAAAAATTAGAGCTTAGTCAATATCAAACAACTTATTGCTTGCTTTTTGCAAGAGAACTATGTGTTAGCCATATACTACTTACAAAAAAACATTTACAAGGAAAGAAATAATATTTACTTTTTATAGCTTTTCACAGTGACCTGTGTAGCTGTCTTAATGCTAATAGGACTTACTGTCCAAGTCCAAGATATGTACAAAATAACCACGGAGTTTGAGAGAACTTCACATTCCCATTTCACATTCTCATATAATATCCACTGGGAATAGGTGACTGTGTCTCTGTAGTACATGCTGGAGAATGCTTGGGAATTTCTGGTACTTGGTACTCTCAGGTCCACTATATTATATTTCTCTAGATATAAATGAGACTTTGAAGTACTATAGCTTTAAATAGTCTCTATATTAGGATTATTACTTAATAAATTATGAATGATATAAAAAGCATAAAATTGGTTAGGTGCCTGTGGCTCAAGCAGCTAAGGCACCAGCCACATACACCTGAGCTGGCGGGTTCAAATCCAGCCTGGGCTCGCCAAACAACAATGACAGCTGCAACCAAAAAATAGCCAAGCATTGTGGCAGGTGCCTGTAGTCCCAGCTACTTGGGAGGCTGAGACAGGAGAGTTGCTTGAGCCCAGGAGTTGGAGGTTGCTGTGAGCTGTGATGCTACAGCACTCTACCCAGGATGACAGCTTGAGGCTCTGTCTCAAAAAAAAAAAAAAAAAAAAAAAAAAAAAAGCATAAAATTATAGTAACATTCATATTGAAAAAAATGAAGCCTCAAAATGGACGATCAGGGACTGTAAGGAGGAAACTCAAACAAAGTGAAGATGAGGTTTCAGACCATTTTTACCTATGATTTTTGAGGAGAAATATCTTCACGCTTAGTACTCAGAAACACACCTCCACTGGGGGACCCAGAGACAAGTGATTGACAAGGAAGTGGAAAGCTAAGCACATGGTGGGGAAGTAGGAGGAGGAAGAGGAAAGATCAGTGCCCAGGCTGTTGGAGGCAAGAGCCAGAGCAGCCGCTTCAAACCATCTCGGAAAAGATTCTCTGGAAGGCGAGTTGTGCCCAAGAACTGTCCTGAGCTGAGTAAGGAAAGCCAGCTGGGGCTTACATGCTCCATACACCCTACAGTCATAAGATAGGGGACACTATCCAGGTGGGCAAACAGGCCTCAAGAATCTAAGACCATCTTCAAAAAAAGTGATCTCATCTCAGGCTTGGCAAGGGATTTGAAGAGAAACTTCTCTGAAGAAGACAGGCGCACGGCCTTCAGACATATGAAAAAATGCTCATCATCTTTAATCATCAGAGAAATGCAAATCAAAACTACTTTGAGATATCATTTAACTCCAGTGAGACTA